>VDFB02336807.1:0-15951 GCA_007258455.2 Sequoia sempervirens | reverse complement strand
AGGTCAGATTTTAATTGTTTTCTTGTATATTGATGATTTGACCTTTACAGGAGATATTTCTATAGACACGTTTAAATCTACAATGAAGAAAAAATTTGAGATGACAGATTTGTGATTGATTCATGAAATATTTTTTTGGTATCGAAGTCACACAAAATGATAATAAAATTTTCATTTGTCAAAGTAAATATGCAAAAGATGTGTTGAAAAGGTTTAGAATTATAAATTACAATCCAATTTCTACTCCTATAGCAACAAGCACAAAACTAAGTAGGGAAGATAATGAGATGGATTTTGACACAATAGTATTTAGAAAAATTGTTGGAAGTTTGATGTATCTCACAACAACTAGACTAGATAACATGTATGGAGTTTGTTTGATTTCTAGATTCATGGATTCACCTAAGAACTCACATTGGCTAGTTGGAAAGAGAATACTGAGGTACATTGCAATGACTATGAATTATGGCATATTGTATTCTACTTCAGATAATTTTTAGTTGTTGGATATATAGATAGTTACTTTGCAGAGAGTATTGATGATAGAAAGAGTACATCTAGATATGCATTTCATTTTGGAACAAGTGTTGTAGCATGGGCATCAAAGAAGCAACCTATAGTGACAATTTCATCAGTAGAAGAAGAGTATGTAGTAGGTACATCAGCAACATGTCAAGCAGTATGGATGCAAAGAGTCTTGAAGGATCTAATGCATGAGCAAGAGGAGACTATTACAATCTATTGTGACAAGAAGTCCACAATTTCACTTGTAGAAGAGGGGGACCAACCACACCAAGGCTCTAGGTCATGAGGAGCTGAGAGAAAAGGGCTGCCCTAATCTACCTCAAGTTGGATAAGCATCTTAGGTCAAGGATAGAGAGTGAAGAGCACTCTCAAGTGCTTTTATCACTCTACTAACCCAAAAGGTTGAACAAAGCTAAACGAACCAGTTTCTGGAACCCAAACCATATCTTAAGCAGCTCTCTGACCGAGGACAACAACATAGTTTAGGGACAACATTGCGATACGTTGGTGTCTCTCTAGGGTGTTGGCGTCTGTATGACTAGAAAGTGTGAAAGAATAATTGTACAAAATACAAAAACCTACTAATGGTCTAGCCAGTGAAGTTTAACATGCTAAACAAAATTATAAATGAAAAAATATAAGAGATAACTAAAGAGATGATAAAGAAGATGACAAAAGTGAAGATGATGAAGATCAACTCACTAAGAGTCCAGTTCACTAGCAAGCTCCACATGAAAACACACCTACACACAACCAAGAGAGGAAAAATGTTGGGGTTGTATAGGGGTTTGCTTCAGTCAAACCTCCACTTTGGTGTTTCCACCTCCACAGACAGTCAAGAAAGCCATGCGATATGAAATATGATAAAGAAAATAATGGAAAGAAACCAAACAATAACAATGACACTATGCTACGTAAATCAACAAACGATATCACCTTCTCAATCAGGGTGCCCTTAAGCATGTAGAGGAGGATACAAACTTGTAAGGTCTACACTGCTGCAACAACGAAGAAGCAGTCCCTCGGGACACCGAGTTGTAATTCTAAAGATGGAAAAAGTGCAACAAGATGTAGAGATAGTGCGTAGGAGCTCAAGAGCAAGATCAAACTAGTGTATACAACTGCGAGGAAGCTTGAGAATTGCTCAAAAGATCCAACTAGTCTGTAGAAGTTCCAAAGAGATAAAGTGAATGAGAAAGATAGGAATTTCAAGAAGCATTTGGAGGGAAAGAGTTGTTCTTGGGTCGACTAGAAGGCGTAGAGGCATTATGCTTCATCGCCAATGGAGTATGTAACGTCTCTGTGGATTCTAGAGCCAAGAATCTGTCAGGGAGGGCAGCATGTCGCACAGATGTCCATGCATTATGCACACATCACTGATAGAAATTCCCCCACTGACACAAGAGACAAGTGCCAAGTGGATGTACTATAGATAGGCGATGTGGAATTTCTTAGTTGGGTTTGATTTTTCTAAAGTAGAGGGTGTAAAATGGGGATTTGCGAGAGGGGTGCAAATTCACTCCTATACATTTTCCCCCACTCTAGTGAGCATGCATGTGAATGAGTGTTCGGTAAAGTAGATCGAAGAGTTTAGAAATGTATACCTAAACCGTCGAGGAAGCATACCACAATCTAGCAAACTCGAAAGCGCAAGGCAAGAAAATAACTCCATAGGTACTCTCTCCTGAGGATGTTCAAACAAAGGACTCTGTAGATCCTCAGAGCTATAGAGTTTATCAGAGTGCATTGAAGGCCTGTAGACTAACGATGGACAAATTCTGTAGGATGCAAGCACTTCACAGGCCCTCAGACTTGCAAAGAAGGTGCCCCCAGGTACTCTCTCCTAAAGGAAGTCTGATGTAAGGGGACTTCGTAGAGTTGAATTGGAAAGCAACTTCACCGGTGCACCTACAAAGCAACATGTTAATCCATAGATAAAACATGTTAAGAAACAAAAAGTAGTTACACAGGCAGACAAGCAAGCAGACAGTCACGTAGACAGTCAAAAAATTGAAGGGAGATCTTTCAAAGGGGTTTCTCAGGAACCCTTTAAAAGAAAAGGGGTCCACTCAAGGGACGCGTTGTTTGAAAGAGAGATATTTTTTCACAAATCAATTCAACATTAAGGAATTCTTTTGAAAGATGTTCACCTCATCAAGGAATTTGAAAGGAAGAAGGTCCCCTCGCAAGGGGAAGGTCAAATTTCACTCATAGGAGAAGGTGCTCCCTCCTCGAAGGAAGGATTTTCAAATTCTTTCTTTGCGAACCCATGATGAAGGAAAAAAAATTCTGCTAGGTGTCCTTGTTGAGGAATGCAATTTTTGAAAAATGTTTTGAAAATATTTTTGAGAAAAGATTTGTTGGCCACCAAATGCATTTTTTGAAAATTAAAGCAGTGTGAGAGCCCTCCCTTAGGATGGTGCATTTGAACACAGGGACACATGGCATCCTAAGGAGAGAAAGGAAAGAATGAAAAAGTGATGTTGTGGCCCGCAAAACATAGCGAGATGTAACTGTGGTAATGTTGTCGCATACGCAAGGGACAACACATGAGCACCACAACATCATGAAACAAGCACGAAAGATAAGAGAGAAAAAATATAAGTTAGAACAACAATATTACAAATAAGGGGCACAGGGGCGATCTAATATTTCGGGGTTCGAGCTGCTCATAAATATAGATAAATAAGTATAATAGTATATTAATGAAATTTCATCAACCCCCTACTATATCAAACCATATGAAGAATGCACAAGAAGACAAAAATAAAAAATAAAAATGAGTCAACATGGAATGGAAGCCTAAATTTCCCCACACTTTGCATTGTCCCCAATTGTCAAAAATCAATACACATAACAGAGGAAGAATGATGCAACAAATAGAGGAATTTTTACGACACATAAGAACTCCTATATCCAAGTACCTACAAGGGTGACAAGGGTCATCCAGGAACATATAATGCAAGCATGGGGGAACACAAACACACACACAATCTACTTTATAGATAAAGAAGAGGCACCCCATAGTCCTCATCAACCAAGAGGTTGGCGGCCTCCCAATCTAGACCATTATAAGGGGAAGGTGGACGAGCCTGCAAGGGCGAAATATCAAGGGGGGAACCCTTCGACCCCCCCACAACAAGAGCCAAGGAAGGATACCCCTTGAGGTCTTCTTTGCTCAATTCCAATGGGGTTAAAGTCATCGATTTCATGAAGATCGCTGATAAGGCCAAGACCTTGTCCAAAGAATTAAACATGCACTTCACATGAGTGCCATGTGTTAGCTCAATGGGCAAGGGAGGCGACACTCGAGAATCGCTGATAGGCTCACCGAGAGACTCGGGGGAAGTGACAAACTCCAAGGATGTCGGGACTTCCTCCATCACTAGGATGTCACAAGCCAATACATAACCACCCTCCAAAGAAGGTGAACCTCTCCTTTGACCCCCTTTGCTAGCAGGGTCGTCCTCCATCTTTCACTTCATAGGAGGATGCAAGATCCCCATGGATGATGTAGAAGGCATGGAGGAAGAGGAGAAAACCATGGTGGACACCACCGAGGTGTTCAGACCACGGGCTTTGAGAATGGTGAGATGTCTGGGAGGAACACCAAAAGAGGTAGCTCAATCGAAGGAGCAATAAACACCTGCACCCTCTTCATGTGAGGGTTGTTTACACTCGTAGTAGGAGCTTGGAGTAGAATAGAGGTGGATGGAAGTGAAGCATAGGGGATGGGAGAGGAGGATACAATAGAAGTTGTCGGGGAAGAAACTACCGACTCCCCTTCCTTTGTAGGGCAGCCTGCTCAGCGGCCAGATCCTTTCACCGACGCTTGCACTCATGCACAAGGCAGTTCCTGTGACTCTAGGAGCTAGAGGTCAGAAGCTAAGATGGAATGGAGAACTCCTACTCAGTCATTAGATTGTCCATCACAACCATTTCTAGCAGAGGGAGAGACTCCTGGATGGGAAAAGGAGGGAGAGGTTTGGAAGATGGAGGAGCAATGGCAAGGGGAGTCGGCTCTAATGCCTTAGCGGTGGGCGTCTTCCCATTCATTGCCTTAGGGGTAGGAGCAATAGGAGGTCGCGAAGGTTGAGACATAGAGGACTCCCCGTGGGGACCCTTCCCTTTACCATATCAAACATGTCGAGGGATTGTGGGTAAGATGGGAAGTTCAAATGTTAGACGCTTGGGCTTTTGCCAAGCAAGCACCATCAGGCTCTCTAGCAAACGCCTAGGAGTAGACGACGATGGCATCACAACAAGGTGAGAGGAAGCAACAAGTGGAACAACAGAAGAGGAGGAAGAACCTTGAGCAAGCTTCTCTTCCTCCCTTCTCTGAGCCAAGGTGGCATTGTTGTCAACCTCTAGGCAAGCTCTATGCAAGACAACATAGGGAGGAGGGTATCTCACCTTGGGAATTATGCCCCCTCTCTTGTACTTCACATAGGTTTGATACGAGAGGTTCATCCTAGGAGGAAGAGGACCAATAGGAATAGGACAAAAGTGATCCAATGGGTAGCCACCATGAGCAATTGACGGTTTATAGTTGGTGTCATGGACTACATGCGTTGTACCCTCATGAATGAATTTCAAACACTTATGCACTACCAATGGAACTACATTCATAGTGACCAACTAGGGGATACCCAGTTTCACCTTGAAGAGTTTAGACCCTAAGATTATGTCAAAGAGTAAATTTATGAATTTTGGACCAACTAAAATAGACAAGGCGATGGAGCTGATGGGGGGTACATAAAGCCCATGGTGTGTACAGATGGTACTCCTAGATTCATCATACCCAGCTTTGTGCAAGAAATTAATCAGCATAATCTCCTCAGTCATGACATTCACCTGACACGTGGGGTCAACAAGAACACCTATCATAGTGTTTCTATTGATTCATGTGGGGATGTATAAGGGAGATGGTTCTTTGTTATAGTTCATCGGCAAGTCCTGCGAGGTGAAAGTTATGCCAGGGGAACTACTTGTAGGTTGCATGGATGGGATGGGAAGATGTAAGGAGACCATCACGTATACCAGGAAAAAATTTCATAGAGCCCCTAAGGGTTTTGCAACTAGACAGTGACCCAAAAAAGGTTTTGTTCCGCAATGTCTTTGGAACCTTCCAACTACACCACTGGGGGTCGTAGGTTGGGTTGCAAGGATAGATGCCTCACAATACTCACACCCACAACACTCCTAGGATATGAGGAAAGAGTATTTCAACACTGCTAAATGGAACCAAAATGTAGAAGAGGGGGACCAACCACACCAAGGCTCTAGGTCACAAAGAGTCGAGAGCAGAGGGCTGCCCTAATCTACCTCAAGTTAGATAAGCATCTTAGGTAAAGGATAGAGAGTGAAGAGCACTCTCAAGTGTTTCTATCACTCTACTAACCTGAGAGGTTGAATGAAGCTAAACGTGGCAGTTTCTAGAACCTGAACCATACCTCAAGCAACTCTCCGCCTGAGGACATCAACACACTTTAGGGATGATAGTGTGGCGCAATGGTGTCTCTATGGGTCGTTGGCGTCCGTACAACCAAAAAGTGTGAAAGCACAATACAAAATAAAAAAAAAACTACTAGCGGTCTAGCCAGTGAGTTTAACGTGCTAAACAGAATTATAAATGACAAAATACAAGAGATAACTAAAGAGATGATAAAGAAGATGGTGAAAGAAAAGATGATGAAGATCAACTCACTAAGAGTCCAGTTCGCTAGAAAGCTCCACATGAACACACACTTACACACAACCAAGAGAGGAAAAATGTTGGGGTTGTATAGGGGTTTGCCTCAATCAAACCCACGCTTTGGAGTTTCCACCTCCACAAATAGCCAGGAAAGCCATGAGATATGAAATATGATAAAGAAAACAATGGAAAGAAACAGAACAATAGCAATGACACTATGCTACGTAAATTAACAAACGATATCACCTTCTCAATCGAGGTGCCCTCAAGCAAATAGAGGAGGATGCAAACTTGATAAGGTCTATGTTGTCACAACAACGAAGAAGCAGTCCCTCGGGACACTGAGTTGCAATTCCAAAGGTGGAAAAAGTGCAACAAGATGTAGAGATGGTGCATAGGAGCTTAAGAGCAAGATCAAACTAGCGTATACAATTGTGAGGAAGCTTGAGAATTTCTCAAAAGATCCAACTAGTGTGTAGAAGTGCCGAAGAGATGAAGTGAATGAGAAAGATAGGCATTTCAAGAAGCATTTGGAGGGAAAGAGTCATTCTCGGGTCGACTGGAAGGAGCAGACACGTTACAATTCATCACTAATGGAGAACCTAACATCTCTGCGGATTCCAAAGGTAGGAACCTATCAGGGATGGCAGCACACTACGCAAACTTCTACACATCATGCATATGTCCTCGACATAAATTCTCCCATCGACATAAGAGACAAGCACCAAGTGGATGCACTGCAAATAGGTGATGTGGAATTTCTTAGTCAAGTTTGATTTTTCTAAAGTAGAGGGTGTAAAAGGGGGATTTGCGAGAGGGGTGAAAATTCGCTCCTATACAACACTATCAAAGAATAATGTCTTTTATAAGAGGACCAAACACATTGATACTAGCAATCACTTTATTCGAGAGCTGGTAAACAATGGAGAAATCAATCTATAGTATTGCAGATCTAAAGAACAATTTGTAGACATATTTACAAAAGCATTAGCACAAGAGAAATTTGAGTATTTGAGAGGAGTCTTGGGTATTGTAAATATTAATGTAATTAGTGGTATAAATTAGGGGGGACTGTTGGAATATTCTGGTAATTTCTACCAGCTATAGGTTAGTTTTGGTTTTTTATTTTTTTATGTTGGCTATGTTTGGTAGTTTCTAGAAATTTATTTTAAATATAAGAATGTTATTGTTGGCTTATTCTAGATTTTTCTTGAAATATCAAAATCCCTCTATAAAAGAGGCATATGTAATTGTATTTGACATGAAATTGAATATAAGTTTTTGGTGCAGTAGCATGATTGTTTATTTTTTGTGTTTATTGTCTTCTGTCTCTACCCACCTACAAATTGGAGATCCTTCTTATTATTAGTGAAAGATGGTTTGGTTAAATTCAACACTATAGGTTGTAAAACGTCAAGGAGTGTTATTATCTACTACATCTTGCCTGTTATGTCTCATCTCAAAGCATTTTTCACTACCATGGTTTTCATTAGCCAAGATCAATGCTTGTTGGTTTGATCTAGTTGGGTTTTACTTCTGATGTGTTTTTCTTGTTGATTTGGGACAACAACTCAGTCTATTGGATTGCATTGTTGTAGCTCTTTGTTTCTTTTTACTGCTGGAAAATTTTTTATTGTGTAATCATTGCAATCTATGGGTTTTACTTATCAAATGTTCTTCTTGCTATTGTGGGACAACAGTTTATGTTGTTGGGAAACAATACTATAGTTGTTGTAGCTTCTTGTTTCTTCATCTTGTTGGATAGTATTTTACTTTGTATTCATTGTAATATTTAAGTTATAGTTCTTTATCCAATAAAAAATGTTAGATTAGAATATCTCATAAATTGATCATATGCATAGGTACCAACACACAAGAATTAAAAATTGCACACCTCTTCATTGGAATTCGCAAAAGGATGGGAAAAATTATTATGGTCTTCAAGATATGCAAGAAAAATGTCATCAACCAACGGTCTTGCAACGTTGGTACCCCCAAAGTTTTGATCGAAAAGATGGTTTCCACTTACTATGAGCTCGCCCCTCTTGAAAAGCTAAAAAATATAAAAGGGAGTGTGAATCAACATGTGCATATTTTTTAGAAAAGAATATGCCACAAAAAATTTGGTAGAGAAAAGATCCAAGAGAGAAAGGAGCAAGAAACAAGAACTCAAAGAACCATTTAGTCTTTATAGACATCCTAGAGAAATTTATTTCCCCTTATGTGCAAGATCTACAAAGTAAAGCATTGATAGTTAAGTCCTAGAAAAATAATATTTCTAAATAAATTCTCCTAGATTGGGTCTCTTAAAATTGGTTAGATTCATATGATATTTTCTTTCTAGATATAGAGAAAGGTTTTTTTTAGTGATTTTTCAAGTCAAGTGTCTCATGATAAGGTGTTGAAACAAAATGATTGGTTTCTAAATGACATGAGATTATATCCCCAACCTTGGAAACCAAATTTTAACCCTATCCAAACTATTGTAACCTTTCTTCCCTTCTAAATTTGTCTCAAGCATCTTCCTTCAGAATATAGAGACCTCAAAATCTTGGAACTATTGAGTAACTCAATGGGTGTCTTTCAAAATCATGATATCTCTTCCTTTAATGAACCAAAGAAACTAGTTTTTATTTGTGTTCTTATGGATGTATCTCAAGGCTTCCCAAAATCCATATCCCTCTCCTCTTCAAATGGGATACATGGGTTCAAAACATTTTTATTGAAATAACTAATCCTCTTTGCTCCTTATGCCTTAAATATAGTAATTTTACCAACCATTGTACTTTGAAAGCTAGAATCCATCACCATTTATCTTGTAAGGATCTAGAAGACACTAAGGATAATCTTCATTTTATTTCTTTTCCAATGAATGATTGTTTAAATCTCATAAAATGGAAAACTCCTCTTTCCTTGTTCCTAAGACAACTGGTACGAAGAATGGTGTAGTAGATTAAAATTTAAAGGAGATAGAAGACTATCCTCTAATCCCACTAGGAAAAGACCAGAGAGATGTCTTTATTGAAAATCCAAATATTTTACCTCAATCCTTTGTGGCTAAACAAGAAATTTTGGATGACATGATTAATCATATCCTCTAAAAAATCCTAGGGAATAATGATAATGAATATTGTGACTTCTCAATTAAGAGATCAATATCCAAAATAGAAAGAGAGAAATTAAAACATATTTCCACTCCTCTATAAAATAAAGGAAGAAAGCCGATATTTAAAAAGACGCAAGAGGAGATTGTAGTAGGATTACAAGCTACCTTAGATAAAAGCCCCGTGCCAAGGAGATCATGCCACTCTCCTCAAGAGAAATGAGGCTCCTCTCATGAAATGTTAGGAGCATAAATGCCCCAAACACAAGGCACTTAATAAAATGTCAAATTGAGGAAAATGAGCATTATGCTATAGGAAACTAAATTGGCTTGAGATTTAGGCAAAGAAATTTTTTCTAAATGACATCATTGGAATTTTGATTTGGTTGAAGCTCTAGGTGCTTCAAGTGGTTTATCTATCTTATGAAACCCAAAATCTATTCATCTTCAAGGCATTGTAAAAAATCCGAAGTGTATTTTAGTTAAAGTGCAGTTTCTTTCTGCTAATCTACAATTCTAGTTGTTTAATTTATATGGCCCAACTAGTACAATTGGAAAAAAAGAGGTCTAGAAGTTTATTTCTCTATGGCTAAACATATTGAAGGGTGAATTAGTTATCCTAGGTGGTGACTTTAATACCAAAATGATGGAATTTTTTAAAAGATTCATATTTGAGAATGAATTGGTAGATTGTCCCACAAAAAAATGGTGAATTTACTTGGTCAAATAGATGAAAGTATTTTCTTCTATTTTCAAAAATATTGAATAGGTTTTTATTCTCAAATAATTGGCTTACAATAGATCAATAATATTCATTAACTATCACCCTTTTTAGGCTCTAATCATTTTCTAATTGAGCTATATTTTATGGGATTCAAAAAATGTTTTAGGTCCTCTCTCAAGTTCAAATAAATGTTGTTTAGAGATGTAACTTTCCTCTCTTCTTGAAAATTGGTGGCAAAAAGCTCCCTTCATTTAAGGTTTAAGGATGTTTCAACTTTGTCAAAAACTAAAATTCCTAAAATCCAATATTAAACATGGGAACACCCATCATTTTAAGAATATTTTCTAGGAGAGAGGGAGAATACAACAATAGCTCCAATAGTTAAATAATCACACTATTAATTATGCAATGGATTCTTATAATTTTGAACTAGATAAAAAATTAAAGGGAGAACTTGAGGAAATATTAACAAGGGAAGAGATTTATTGGAGGCAAAAATATAGAGAACTTTGACTGAGAGATGAAGATAGAAACACAAAAAAATTGCACCTTTATAGAAGTGGTTGGAAATTTTGTATTCTCGTGAAAGCGTACAAAATTGAGATTTCAACCAGCACGTGAGTTTAACTCTCCTAATTAAGGGAAGGCTCCCCCTTTAACTAAATAAAATTAGGGTAGGACGCAATCGTTCCTCTTGTTTCAGGAAAGATTACGTTCTTCTCTCTTCACAGAAAAGACAGTAAATGTTACTAAAACTTATTACAACAGCTACACAGTGAAATTAAGAGAAAGGAAATAAAGTTTCCTGAAAGCACAAAGACTTCCGTTATTTCCTCCGGGACGGGAAAACAATTCGATAAGCACAAAGTCTTGAAGAATGAAATCCTATCAACCTTTTTAAGAACGATTACTTTATGGAAATATACAAGATAAAACAGCTCAAAGACTGTAATTATAATGTATGCTTTCAACTATTCTAAATGAGAAATACTATGAGCGTAAAGACTTATAATTCTTCTCTATTTCTAACACTAATTAAGAATTCAATTCTCAGATTTACAGCACAAAGACTGCAGATATTTAAATTGAATCTCTCTTCAGCAACTTTCAACAATTCTCAAGTAATCACGAAATAATAATGATCTAAAATGACATAAGAACATTTGAGATGCAAAACAAGAATTCAGCTCAAAGTCTGAAATTCCAGCTTCTTGATATCACTTGAAAATTTACAATATTTCACTATAAAGCTCAAAGACTTTATGAGTATAAAATTCTGCAGAGTTTTCTTGCTTGCTAAAAAGATAAAATTACAATAGACCCCTCAAGTATTTATAGGAGGAAGGTCTGGAGAAAAGGTGGGAGGATCTCAACAAACTTGAGAAAATCTCTCAACCGATAACTAATTGCGATTGACTTATTCAAAATTACAATCCAAATTGTGATTTGTCTTGTAAGATTTTACATGTAATTACATTTTCGAAAATTGCAAGGAAAGAACACTTGCAATTGCAAAATTTGTTTTTACATATATATTGTCGAAAGTAAAATTACATAAAACAATCTAAAACTTAATTTGTTTCATTCCTATCTTTGAAAGATAAGAATTTGCTGATGATGGTCTTCAACTCGTTCGGATCTGGACCCAATGTGTTCTTGGCCACTGCAACTGTCTTCAAAATTATATCAAAGTATTTGATAGTTGCCAATCTATGCTCTTCATAAGTATTTTGCATTTTCTCAAGGATTGTTTGATGATTGATAAGCTTTTGAATCGAATCCATAGAAAACTGCTCTGATTCCATTTGTTGACGAAGATTGGCTGCCATATCTGAAGTAACTGAATCAGCTTCAAGTAACTCATCTTCTTGATTCAAAACTGTACATGAGATCTTTTCAAAATTTGAAAGAATATCCTGCTGAACTTCATCATTCATTTCTAAAGTGGCTTGGATATCTTTGATAAGATCTTGAATGACCAATGATCTATTTGTCATAAGTTCCTCAAATTCTATGTACTTTTCTCTGTTTGGCAAGATAGAATTGTTGCATAGAATTTGTAACTTAACCTGATCTATCTCATGCCAGATTTTTAAATCTTTTTCAAGCGATTCCAAACTTTGCTTGAAGGCTTCTAAAGTCTGATTCAGTTTTATCTTTGCTATCCTGACATTCTTGAAAACTTGCAACATCTTCTCAATCATTGGAATACTTTGCTCAATTAGCTGAGTTATCCATGAATCAATTGCCTTGGCCTTTTGCGCAATTCTTTCTAATTGTCTAACTGATTCATTTGGAGGAGCTGTAGATAGAGAATCAACTGCCTCTGATGATCCTGTAATCCTTTGAATGACTGCAACCAGCTGAGCATTGTCTTCTTTGAGTTTTTCCTTTTTAGCTAAGAGTTCGTTATAGCTTTGTGTCAGAATTGTCACTGAACTCTGAGCATCCTGCATCATATTAGCGTGAGTCTGCTTACCCAATTCCACCCTCGTGAACCTGTAGTCAGATACCTGCATCTCTTCATGCGGTTTATCAACTAAGGGCTCTGCAATTTCAGCATATTTCATCCTGTTGCTGTCAACAAAAACCTGTGAGACTGTTTTAGCTTTCTTTGCAATCACTGGTTTTTGTTTCTTCAATTTTCGGAAATCAAAAATATCAGGAGACACTGCCTGTTTCTTTCTCTTAGGAGCAATTGAATTTAGCCATGGAGGAAGATCCAAGGTTGTCACATCTGAAATGGCAACTGCGGTCTCAGTAGAAATAGCCTCAGTTTGAGATACAACAGAAATTCTTGAAGGTGCCTCAGTTTGTACAGCAACAATGTTTTGCTCAGAAGACAAATTGCAACTAGGATTGGCCATGAAACAATCAAAGTTCGTTACAGACGTATCAATTTCTGGAAGAGTTGTTTCTGACATGGCTGAAAAGATTGGATTGATATCAAAAATACTCTTGAAGTTACTAGGCAAGTTCATCATGGGAGCATTTGTTACAGATGAAGGCTGATGACAAGTCTCTTGTGTTGGAATAGAAGGAACAAAAACGGTAGAGAAGGAATCAACATCACTGTCGATAGGAGACAAAGGGGATATAGCTGATTCTGGTATTGGAGCCTCAATGTGAGGAGTTATCTCACTTAGGATAGTGGAGGTCTCATGAACCTCGTCTTCTTCTTGCTGATTTAATACCTGAATCTGCATTTCGTTGACTTCCTTACCCTTTAATGTTTCTCTATCCAATGGTTGTTCAGGAGCTCTGCTTACTTTCAGCTTGATTCTGGTACTTGAAGAGGAAGCTCCTTCCTTAGATTGTTCCCTAATTTCTGATTTCAATCCTCTAGGGCCAGCTGGGTCATCTTCAGCTCTAACTCTGATTTTGATGGTCTTGACACCTATGCTTTTGAGCCAAAAATTGGTGTTCGCCAAGACTGATTGGAATCTATCAAAGATAGAGACGGATTCCTTTTGAGACCATTGAATTGTAGGAATGGGAGCATTAGCAACTCCCTGTTCTTCGTACTCAGGATCCAAAATCTGCTTATCATCAATTACTCCTTCTGGAATTAAAGTTAGATTCAAATCAATGATTTGCTCCAAAGTGAGCCTGCAATAATCCATTTTATATACATCCCTTTCTGTCCGAAGGTCTGCCCAAATGTCTTCGATGCGGTGAACATGAGTGAAGACTCTTTTTATTTTATCCTTCATCCTCCTGTAATCAAAATCTACTCTAGCTTGGAATCTCTTCAAAGTTATCTCCTGAAGTTCAGTTTCCATTGCTTTGGCTCTTGAAGAGGTTGTCAAAGAATACCTGCCAATTACCAATGGATTATGTGAAGAAATGCCAATTCCAGATTTATGTTGTGAAGCTTGACGTGAATGAACTGACATCAACTGCCTTCCTAGCTCCATCAAAATGATCTTATCAGTAGGATATCTCGGTAGCATATATGGTTGGTCTTCAAAGCAGCCAACTCTCATATAGGTGAATGTTGGAAATTGAAGGAACAAGCAGCCATATTGATTTACCTTATTCCAAGCTGCATCTGATACCCTGTTATTTACCAACTCTTTGTCAAACAAACACATAAAATAACCAAAGAAGGCATCTTGTACCCTTCTATAATGCGCTCGACTTGGAATAAAAGTCAGCTGGTCATAATATTTCCATACAGGCACCAATGATCTGTCACCTTCAGGAGATAAGCCTGGAAAATGTCTCAAGGAAGCTGCTATGTAGACCAAATATGAATTCATATAGAAGGTCAGAGTGGTAGGAACCTGTGCAAGCTGTTCGCACAAACAGTCACTGATTATTTCTCCCCAGAAAATTGGATGTTGTGCTTTTCTAATGACAACCATGAACTTATACATCCAGCTTTCAAACATGTTAGAAACTTTCAACCCTGCAATTCTGCTCAAAAGAGTGATCATGTCATTAACTTCTTCTATAAAATCAGACCGATACAACTTGGGCATACGGGTCGCACAAGGTCGTGATTTTAGAAGCCATTTAGAGTTGATGTGTTTAATACAATCATTCTTTTTCTGCTCAAAATGTTTGTGAGCACTCTTCAATGAAATCTCTGAATAAGTGGTTGCATCAGGTACTCTGAAAACTCTATTAATTGTCTCAGCATCAAGTCTGATAACTACGTTGCCATCATCATCCTTAATTGTCCTGGATTGTCTATCAAAGCGTGCTGCACATGCAAGGACGAATTCTGGTTCAAGGGCAGCAACAGGAAAAGAAGCCACGAGATGGATATGACTTCTCAGCAACTTTTGCATATCAGAAGACGTAGATTTCTCAACCCTTTCAAGAAAATTAGACATATCAACATGCCCTATTTCTGTATCTTTGATCTCATCGATGTTTGAAACAACGTGAGATGGAGAGATCTCATTCTGATATTTGTCGAACTTATACTTCATCTTTTTGCCTGCTGGAGAAGTTGGTTCATCCGTCATTGAACAGGAATCTGCAAGACTGCGGTGAAAACCCCATAAGGTCAGCACATCATCAGCATCAACGTGAGTGGACATGGCGAATCTCAAGCCCTAGAACAATGAAATGGACTTTGAAAGAAAAATGGAAGGTGAATGAAGATGAATCCGAAATGGATGAAATGGTGGAATGAAAAACGGCATTTTGTCTCTTTGAAACAGCAAGACAAAGAGATCTCAAAACTTGGATTTGGAATTTCGTCCAAAAAGGTCAACTTTTATGCTTTTTTAGGCAATTCGGGTTTTTGAGTGACTTGAACAATTTCGGAACTTTTTGACACTTTAGCAATTTCTGCTTTTTGCAATTTCGGGATTTTTATGAGCTTTGACAATTTTCACAAAGGCAATCGGGATTTTTATGAAATTTAACAATTTTTGAACTTTGCAATTTTAAAAATTGTTATTTTAATTACAAATCCCGAAATTGTATCTTTAGGCTAAAAACCCGAAATGAACACAAAGTGAATAGTTATTTTGTGAAAAATAATGATGGATATATGAAGTGGCGAAATGAAGTGAAAGGAATGAGCATGATATATGAAATTTATTGTTGGAAAAGCAAATGATAAAAATACGTTTTTATCATAAAGCAAATTTTGGATGGAAATATGCACTATGTATGGAAGTGCGGAGATATGTGAAATGGAAGGCAAAATTCAGTAAGATGAAGGGGGCGTGTGAAATGAAATGTATATGAGAAAAACACATTTCTAAATGAGGGTGAATGGAGGTAATATGGAGATATATAAATGAAGATGGCGAATGAAATGGAGAAATAAATGGCAGTGAGAGTGAAAGACGTTTTTTTATAAGAGAAACACGTTTTTGAACAAAGGCGAATTTAGGTGGAAATATGAGATTATACATGAGGTTTAGGATGGAAATATGGAGG
>VDFB02336806.1:49155-195824 GCA_007258455.2 Sequoia sempervirens | reverse complement strand
GAATTTCACTTTTCGACAAAATCTCTCCCAGAGAACCCCCTCCAAAATCCTCTCAGCTTCGCGACAAGCCCAGCGGTCAGTCAATCCGAGTTCCAGATCACCAGATCAGGCGAGATCATCTATAGAAGTGAAAGGATGAAGAAAGTGAAAAATGGCTAAGTCTGCTTAAGTTGGGCGCCCCTGGAGAGAAAGGGCGCCCAAGATTTTGAGCCTTGAGATGTTAGAATTTGCAGATATGACTTCTAAGATCACTTCGTTAGTTTTAGTCGAGCTATCCAATGGAGTTGACGGTCAGTCGATCAGATCAGCGTAACTCCCGGAATCGAGATTTCATCAGAAGATCAAAGGGAATGAATGAATTGAAAATCATGAAAAAATGGCTAACACTGTGAAAGTTCGGAGCCCCTGGAGGAAATGGGCTCCCATGAATCTGAAGGTCAAAACGAAGTTTTTCGCCAGAGGTGCCTCTAGAACAATCTTCTCAGAATCAGTCAGGCTACGCGATGAATCATCCAGCTCGTTCATCGAATCAATCTGGAAGCTAGAGATCAAGGTCAATCCAGGGGTCAAAATGGAAGAAAAGTTGAAAATTCCTAAAAAATGGTTAAGTCTGGAGAAGGTTGGTGCCTGCAGCCAAGAAGGGCGCCCAACTTTCAATGCCTTAGTAGAATTTTCAAAACTTCAAAGATGGCAAGAGAAAGATGAATGTCCAAATTCATTGAACAGGCTAGTTTTAGGGTTTGAAGATTAAAGCAAAAGAAAACAAAGTTGTTTCAAGCCCTAAATCTATTTAAGACATCTCTTCCATTCAGTTTTCATCATTTTTGCAGGTGGCGTCCAAAGAAGAGAAGTGGAGCAGCAACTTTGAGGATTTATTTCAAGATTCAAGAACTCAAGGTTGCTGATTTTTATAAATAATTTTCAGACCAGCAACATAAGATCTTGCTTTTTCATGCTTTTTCATCTAGAAGATCAAACTTTTGAAGGTGAAGGTCAAAGATTTTAATTTTCAGCCATTTGGGTCTCTTCTTCTCATTCTTCTGAAGAATTTTTCAAAAAACTTTCATCAAGTTGCAGCAGCTGCTTTTATTTTGCATGTCAATGAAATCCTCAGTGCATTCAGTTTTCAACCATCTGGGTCCTCTTAGATCAGTCTTCTGAAGATAACCCATATCACAACTTTTTCAAGAAAATTTCAAATTCTAGGGTTGGCTGCTTTTTCGATCAACCATCAGTGTTTTTCAAATCTGATCAACTGGGTCCATTTCTAATCATATTCTGAACGAAACCCAGGTTCCAGCTTTTTCAGTGAAAATATTGAAGAAATTAGGGTTGGATAGTTTTTCACCAAAACCAAGGGATTTCTCTAAAAATAGATTTAATCAAGGCTAATTCTTGGGTAAATCTAAATTCTAAAGAAAACCCATATCTCAGATAAATTCCCAAAAATTTGTCCGTTTGAAGATGAAAAACCAGCATTCTAAAAATAGAAAGTTGCTCAAAACTTGTCTGATCATAGGCAAGTTTACAGTCATTCTTCAAGGTTTTCAATATGGAGTACACTCCCCTCAAATTTAAGACCAAATCAGCACTATGTCAAAACTTCATCATCTCAGCTGAAGAACACGAGGAGGTGTGATATGAGAAAAAGGAAAGGTATCAGAAAAGAGTTGTGCAATACTCTTCTGTTGGAAATCAAGAGAAGAGTCAGAAGCATAAAGTTGCAGAGCCGCCAAGTTATCAGTTAGTGAGTCATCTTTTTGGGCAGCGATGTATGTCAAGAATAGAACTCATAAAGCAACTGAAGAAGTGAAAGATTCTCTAAGTTTGATCACAGAAGGCGAGGAGATCTTGGAGAATCAGAATATTGCCTTAGATAATATCAATACACTTGACTAGGACACAGTTTCCTGCTTTTTAGCGGATATGATTGAGCTTTAAAGTGGCTTTCATCTAGAAGCTTTCTTTCCGCTTTCTTTTTATTCTTGGAACGATTCTTATCCATTCTTTGAGAAGAGAAAGAAGATAAATGTAATAGTTGGCGTTTCCCGCTTTTTCTGCTTTCTTAGGTGTTAGTTGTTATCTTCTTTCTAGATTTAGTAATAAAGCTTGCTTGCTGAGCAAGCCCTAACCAAGCCCTAGATTGTGAAAGCAAGGAGATTTTAGGGTTCCTATCATGGTTTGGTAACAGAGCCTTTGCCTCATTTAGTTTCTTTTAACTCCTGGGTAAGGCTAGTGAGAACAAAACGTACCGGTTTCCACAGCTCTATTTGTTACTCAAGCATTGTTCAATTGTGTTGTGATAGCAAACGTTGGAGCCTCTTTAGCCAACAAGGAGTAGTGTGGATTGCTATTTTCATTGTGTAAGAGCTGTAGGATTGCAAGCCCTTTAGCTGCAATTCTTGTTCCGTGCATGTTAGAAGTGAGCTTTGTCCCGTAGGATTTGAGTAATAAAAATCAAGGAGCCTCTTTTGCCTTGGTCCAAATCTCAAAATGTCCGCTATATCTATGTTCTACTTTATGATCTTCTATTTCAACTTCTTACAAAGGAAGTGTGTAGGTGTCGTTGAAAGAGAGATTATTGAAGCATTTCACAGGAGGCACCCATTTTATTAATTTCCTAGCCTCTGTTCCCTATTACTCTTTTGAGTAGCTAAACGTCTTTAGTTTAAGTTAGTCGTAGTTGAAGTTTTAAAACAGAAAATCTCAGCTGTGGCGTTTGTGTTTAATAAACCTTGTGCTCTAAGCTGATCAAAAAGATAGGCAACTTAGTTTAGTTTACTTTCTTTCAAACACCATCAGCAAGAGGGAGCTTCCCTTCCTAATTTGAAGAGCAGTTTATGTGCATAGCTGTCCATTTCAAATACGCATTCCAGAGGTGCGAATTTAAATGCCAACACACTTCTAATTTTGGTGTATTTTCTTGTGATGTGTGTTCCATTTGATGTTCTTAATTTTGGTCACATCCAGAAGCTTTATTTGTTCCAATTTTATTTCAGCTTCTTTTCCATTAAACTCTGTATTTTAAGGTTCAATAGCATAGGTAGGACAGAGTCGCACAAATCTGTAGGAGCATGGCAAACTCTGCAATACAATGGTATATTTTTATGGTTAACTGATTGCTCCCATTCAATACCCCTAATTCAAGAAAATGTTGGAGAAATAAGCCACACCTGAACTGTAACAAGGAGCATGCCAAAAAGCACCCATCACAAAGAGGACTGGCAGCTCAGTGGTAGAGTAACCTAGCATGCACATAGGAGGTCCTAGGTTCAACTACTAGCTGGTCCTTGGAAAATAACATGGTATCAAAGCCTGATTAGAAGCTCAGAGCATCAAAGTGTGGTTCAAGGGTGGGTGTTGGAGAAATGAACCACACCGAAAACATAATAAGGAGCCTAATGAAAATCCCATTCACAAAGAGGGCCAGTAGGTCAGTGGTAAAGCACACCAGCACACACATGGGAAGTCATAAGTTCAAGTCCTAGCTGGTCCATGGAAAATAACAGAAAAAAATCTATCTCATCAAAGCTTTTCCACATCAAAATTAACACAGATTCTGTATGCTCTAAGGTTGTATTATACTCCCCAAAGATTTTACCATGTTCACCATTTGAATCATCAATCACTTTCAGAGGATATTCATCCGAAAATTCACTTGGCAGTATTGGCAGTCAAGCCAGCATTGGAATATCATTAGGTAAATTGTCCGTTGAGTTAAAAGCCACGACCATTAACTTCATAAAAAGACTTGAATTATTATAGAACAAGGGTCCTGGGATTACAGAGAATTCCTCACCTTTAGCTACAAAAAGTGTCATAAAGTACCCTTTTGGCATCATAAGACCATCCATAGGCACTGGATTTCCAGTCTTCATGAGTCCAATCCTTCAAAATTTAAGGCCTGGGAAAGCCCCACAAAAGTCTACAGATCACTGATCTTCTCCAGAATCAGAGGCAACTCTCTATATTTTCCACTGGGAAATGCATTTTGGGTGGATTGTCCATTTTCTGTAAACAATCACAAGGTCATTCTTAATTGAAGGTTTGTTTCAGTGACAGACGTTTCCATATGTTTATGCAGTGTATTCAACAACCAATCTCTGGATAGATTGTCTTGGTAGAGGTTGTGGCATCTCCACAGGGAGATATATATTCTACAATTAATTCAGTAACAGTTGCAGAAGATATGTGTCTAAGTTGCTTGCAGACATAATATGAGATGTCCCACCCCAAATAGGAAATCTGCTAACTGAATTTTCTGATTTTGCTGATTGCTTTTGGTTTTTGAAGATTTTAAATGTTTTGAAGATATATGCCAGGAATGCAAATGAACATATACAAATGCAATGATAGATATATTGAAACAAACACAAATAACTATTCAGAAAATCAGATTTAATATTGATTGCTTTAACATTAACATCATACCCAGAGCCAAGCAATACAAATTTGCAAATTCTGGAAATGTATAACAGCAGACTGGCAAACTCCAGTTTGAACATCTAGTATAGAAATTAGCTTTCTCCACCTTTATTTAGTTGCAAATTGACACCACTAACTCAGCCGCCCTCAATGAAGAAGAAAGGATGCTGAAAAGATAGGTGTTTCAGTCCTTGCTTCACATGCCCAGCAATGAAGAATGTACGGCCTCAGCAATTAATGACTGGTACGGCCTCCAAGAAACCCATGAGGCAATGGAAGATAATTGCTAGCAACAATAAAATGTCCTCCAATGCTTGTCCTCTCAATAATCTGAAATCTGCACTTCAACCCCTTGAAATCTCTTGAGATTTTCACTTCAAATATGCACAATGTGACTTCTGATGTAAAGCCACCTGATTTGCAAACCTTGGGTGTTATTTCACACCTGTAGAATGCTCGAATCATGAGAGATACTTCGTTCTCCCAGATCAATTACAGCTGAAAACCCTAGGTTTCACCTCCAGCCAAAGTTCTTCAAAATGCCAAATGTTGAATGAACAATCAAGAATGAATGATTTGCTTTTTTAAATGCCATTTATACCTCTTCTCAATTTGCATGACCCCCAAGGCATATTCAATCATTAAATATATTAAATATTTATTTGCTTTTGTTGCTTTATGATATACTCCAATATGTGGGCGCCCAACTCAAGATATTAAGTAATTGACTTTATATTATAAAATAGTCATCAATTATAAAGTCAAATATATCATTAATAATTGTTCACTTTATAATTAATTATTATAAAGTATAACTTTAATAATAATTATAATATCACAACTCCTTCAATAATCATCATTTACTTATTTTGTCAACGCTAGGAGGAAGCCCATTCAAACCTCTACTCACCAGGGTGCCTTACTATAAATAGTAAGGTTGCCCCCCAGCATCCCACTGACTTACTATAAATAGTAAGTATGCATAAACGGAGCCAGAAACCCATGCAGAAGATCACCTCTGAATATACCAACGAACTGGAGAAGAAAACACCATCAAACTGCCATCTAGAGAACCCCAAAAACTCCCACATAGGACCCTCTAAACGCCATTATTAGCCTACAAGGACCCGATGATAGGCTAATCCACAAAACTCTGATGCTCGCTAAAAAGGGGACATTACATAATAATGGAGGAGAGATAGCATCCGTTCAGTTTAGTGCCAGTCCAAATCATATCCAGATAACAATCAAAGAATACTTAACTGACTATTAGGTTGTCAGCCAAAGAAGCCCATCAAAGTTAGCAAACATCTACCTAAATAAAAGATGTGCATTTAAATTCACTTGGAAGGATATGTGCTCAAAGAATGTGAAGCGAGAATATGCTACCATAGCACTTAGAGTAGCTTTCATAAAGCTCACCAAAAACTGGCGTCAGGTTGTAAGTTGTAACCTTGTCTTTCTGAAAATTTTATTTGATAGAATTTGATTATTTATAATCCAGACTACTGCAGTCTGCATCACGTAATTAACTATTCCAATTGTAACCAATAAAATAAATTTCAACCAGATACATACATCACCCATTAAATGCAAATTCATCTTTAAGAATTAGGAGAGGTAGTTTCTTTCTGAAAATGAAATTTTATCAATTTAGATGCACATAATCGCTTGAACATTGAACAGTGTAAAAATAAAGATGAGATTAGGAATCTGGGATAAGAAGAAAATTCAAACCTGTGCTTTTCAAAAGCCATCACAGCCCCATTAAGAGTAAAATCCTTGTTTGAAGGAGATTCTGTGCCTATAGTATTGTTTAGTGAATCAAGAGCCTTGAGGACAACAATGTCTGAATCAAGATAAATTCCTCCATATCTGCAACCAAAACAAACCAATGACCAGGTTAACTGAAGCAACTGATCATAAAGAAAGCCGGGTAAATGATAAAATAAAAATAAATTCATCTATAGTGTTGATAGCTACTCCCAATCCAAGCTGGAAATAGTATTCAATATTTACAATTTTACCCAATATGTATACTGATCACCAGCTCAAGCAAAACCAGAGATTCTATTCAATACAAAGTCAACGAAACTGAGTTGATCTTATTTAGCTCAATGGCATTACTAATCATTCTAATTTTCCATGAATAATCCCAAAGTATAGTTGGATACTACTTCATATTCCAAAATTGAAGGCCTAAAGGTAATTGTATTTAGATTGACAACTTGATCCAAGTTCTGATTTGCTTCTGGTGTGATATGTTTTACTCCCATCTGAATGTTAATGAACCCACTGCAGCATCACAAAAAAACCTTTAAATTCAAGCTGTCAAGATCTTCCACATCCCCATTCAAAGAACAATGTTACAAATTTCCATCACCAAAGAAAATTCTGACCAGACTTAATTACCCTAGTTTGCCAATTTCTATAAAGTTCTTGTCAATTTTATCCCACAACTTCTCCACATTAAGTTGTGCCAAAATTCCTAGAATTGTAATTGATAATTAGGAAATTGACAACATAAAATACTTCTGGAAGAAGTAAATATGTCCTTAAGTTTTTTCCTTAAACTATCAGTGGTTACTACTTAGTGTGTAGAGATAACCGTTAAGAGATTGATTTTTCCATAGGTCAGTTTGTCTATATTTTATTCTGATCAATATGATGGTTTCCAGCCAATATTGCATCCTCTTATAACCACCCTTGTAGTTAGGAAACACAGTTAGCATACTCTGAGTTGATGTGACTTAACCTTAGCCTATCATCAATCAGCTAGCATTTAAAGCCATAATCTATATGATTAAGGGAGATTGAACAAATTTATTGCCACCATGATTTGAATTAGATTACTGGACAAGAAACCTGTACCAAATAATTTAGAGATTCCAAACTGGGTTAATTTATACATATCCCTGCTCTTAAACCAATTGACTTTGTAAAAACGCCTCTCAGTTTGAATGATATTTTTTTATTATTCTCAGTTTGACATATGAATCATTTTGTCAAACTCATTGCATGCTGGTTGTCTAAACATACAGTGAGTATAGCTGTGCAAGTACAGTAGCAATAACAGTAGATAATTTCATTTATAACAATAAGGCCTTCAATACTTCACACCGAAATTCAATGCTTTTCACATTACAAAACTGAGAAAATGGATAACACCAGTACATGCAAACAACAGTACATAATTCAGACTACTTGCTGAACTGAGTTAAGTGTCATTTACAAATGTTTCTGACCAATAACCCTTTATACAGTGAATATACTCAACAAAGCAACAACTATGATATAAAATACCCGTTTGGACAGCAACTCTTGAGAATGGCAATAGTCTGGAGTCCCACAATTTGTAGACCTGGACACACAATTCCTTAGAAATCACGACCAGCACACTCAGCAATAGTAATCTCTGAAGATATGTAAGAATATGGCGGCCTAACTGAGTACAAACCCTTCTTAAACCTAGACCTCAAACTCAACTTCAAGCCATAGAAATAGCTATATCGTTTCCTTCCAATTTTGTCTCCACAGGAGACTCACAAAATTGCAATGATCGCCCAAATAGGAGACCTAGATGATCTCCTCCACGAACCAGCTAGGGTGGAATCGTTACACCACCGAAACCAGATGCCTTAGGGTTTCTCTTCCCCAAGACCAAGAACTCCAAGAAGCTCTCCAAAAGTGAAAGTGAGAAAATAAATCAGGCATAAGCAAAATGAGCTCCAAAAGTCACTTTATAACCCATTTAATTAAGTATTTAACATTACCTTTTTAAATGTAATTTTTACTGCCAGGTAATATTGAACAATTAAGTAAATTAATTCCCTTTTTCCCGACTATAGCCTACAAGAATTAAATAGGCTATTATGTCCTCAGGGTGATCATTGAGAAGGGGACATTACAGATTTCATTTAGGAATTACCATTGTGCCTCAACAGAGTTTTAGTTTTTGGGGTTTCATGATGGAGGTATTTGATGTCTTTAAATATGCAGATATTTTGGAGTGATTTGATCTAACTTTGCAGAGTGTGATGAATGTTCAAAAATTTTGAGGAACTATCTTCTAAGTTGTACCACCTATAGACCTAGGTGTGAGGTTTTAGGCTTGAATTGCCCTCTTTTCTTGGTCTTTTATGTGCTGATTGGTGACGTAGGAAGTACTTGTTGATGATGTTTGATGATTAGAGGTGGACTTCACTGTTTGGAAGGTGTTTTGGGTGAATTTCCTATAGATATTTGACCTATAACAGCCATATATCAGACCTGTAACAACTCAGTCCAGTCATTTCAAACCTGCTATATCACCTGCCAACAGTTATAATTTGACTTCCAGACTTGTCATGATCATACAACATGAATGTTTCAAGGTATATTGATTGATTGTCCTTTGTGGTGATTGTTCATGCTTTTGGGATTGATTAGGAGATGATAAATGCCTTGTTATTACCAGTTTCATATAAGCAGCTAGCCACTTCTTTTGATGATAAAAATGCTCATGAACTATTAATGTAGTGTTTCGGATGGTCTTACTGCCAAATTCATTCCTTTATTGTACTTGATTGTAATTCTGGCTAGTAGTACTGCCAGTGAATATAATTTGGTTAACGCTGATACTTACCCCACTACACAAGTGGTTTGTAATCATAACCTCTAGATAAGTGGCAGGAGCTTGATATTTACTTTTCAGTATAAATAAGCTTCCCAGTATAAAGTGAATGTGCTATTGTGATTCTCGTTGAATAAGCGGATGGTTTACCTTTCTTGTAACATTTGCATCCCACTGAATAAGTGGTTTGGCCGGCTTGTCACCTGATGCCTTTCCTTTCAACAATTGATTTCATTTTGTAGCATTCTGAAACACCATATGCTCTCACCTTGCCCTTCCCAAGATCTGGGTGATCAAAAAGTGCAAAGGAAGTTGTTATGCATTTGTTTATAGTTGAGCTAACCAAATTTCAAAAAAAAATTAAAAAAATAAGCGTGGTTATTACATGTTCTTTGATGATACATGATGAACTCTTACCTTTGCACTAGTTTATTCTCAAGCTAAGGCTTGCCAAAATTTTGTAAGTGAAATTTAGGAATTCAATTTTGCTATAGTTTTCCACTAATCCCACTTTGCCAATAGATCCTTCATCTAGCTTCATTGAACTCGTGTTTAGAGCCATTGAACTTGTCCCAAAGGGGATTAGAAGAAATCTGAAGTAGGTCAAAATCAATAGGATGGTTCAAAACCCCTACAAAGAGCAGGGTAAAGTGTTAGAACTATGGAAAAAGAAGTCATGTGAACAAATAATGCAAAAACAAAAAGAAGTCTTGTGATGATTCCTCAATAGAGAAATTTTTGATGATGGTAATAATGATGCATTGTTTTTTCTACTAACACTATTAGTGATGATGTTTGGCTCATTGACTCAAGTTGCTCCTACCATGACTCCCCATGAGGAATGTTAATCATCATATCAAGCTTATGATGGAGCTGAAGTTTTCCTTAGTGACAATAGTACTCATCAAAATTATTAATAAGGAAAGGTACAGGTTGTGTTTCAATGATGGAAAAGTGTAATGTCACATTTTTTATGGTGAGAGACTAATATTATTTAATTCTCAAAAGTTCAAATATCAAAAAGAGAATTAAATAATTATTTATTATTATTACCCAAAAATAATTAAAAGGTAATAATTATATAATTGATGAACTGACTCGGAAATCAATATTAATTAAAGTCAATTAAGGTGATAACCGCACAAAACTGTCAATTAAAATTACAAAAGGAGCTTTGAGTTCGAAGAAAGGTGTGAATGATTAATATTTTCTCTTCAACGTTAATTTGATGATTTATCAAATTTGTTATCGGGATGGATGCCTAGGAAAACCATTTTCGGCAGTGAAAGCATCTGCCCTAGATTGTCTTGGAAGAATCAATCAGATTCTTCAATTGGACTATATTGAAGTTCACATTATGAAATTGCAAGAGTTCGATTAATTTGGATTTTGGTGATATATGTGTATTGGGATGATTAATATTTACTTCTATTTGAATACATTATTTTGGCATTGTTGGGTCGAATATCTCAGTCTAGGAAAATTATATTGGTGCATCGTTTCACATTTCTGGTTCATATACATTTTCCTGTCAGTATTGAAGGAATAGAATCTAATAAATATAATCTTTGTCTATCAGGTTGCTTTATTATTATCGCCACCCCTATTTGTCTCTATCATAATTATTTAATTTTGAGCCATCGTTTGAATAGTCTTATGTTGTTTGGTGTATAGGGTCTCATATACTCTTCGCCTTTTCCTATATGACAAATTGGCTGGTCAAAAATAATTGGCGAAGACATCTCAAGAGTTTGTATGAATCACAGTTCCTATTATTCATTCCTTGCAGGCTACATAGCACTTGGAAAGGTCAACACAGGCCATACTATTAGCAAATCTCCTCATTAGGTGGCTTTGGATTATTATCAGGCTTTATTGATGCCAGCACTCATGCCTAAAGGAAGGTCACAATATATTATGGAGACTACTCGTGCCATATCAAACATTATCATTGACTCCAGTGGTGGTTTGAGGTCGTCAACTACGTCATCTTATTCCTGTAGCAGCCGATCATACATGAAGAGGCCGTCTATCACCAAAGCTCTATTGATCCCTTTTTGATTGGTCCGCCACACTGACATTGGTGTTAGTTAGGCTTTGTTTATTGTAATGTCCCCATTTTTAGCACTGCATTTTTTCAGTGATTGATGGCCTATCCCCGGGGTGCTGTTGGCTAGTCAGAGGCAGAATTAGGGTTTCCGACTGTTTGGTGGGTTCTCTTGAAGATTCAGGGTTTTGCTTGTCAATTTTTGGCTGTTTGGATTATGGATTCTTTCTGGGTTTTCAGAGAGCTTTGCAGAGATATGACATGCAACTGCATCGGGCAAACTTTCCGAACTTACTATTTTTAGTAAGTTATGACGGCTGCATCTCGGAGTTTGGGATTGCGGATTGCGGATTCTTTTTGGGTTTTCAGAAAGCTTCGCAATGGTGTCGCATGCATTGCATTCTGAGCAACTTCTTGAATTTACTATTTTTAGTAAATTCTATTTTTAGCAGTGGTCCAGTCAACATCAGCTCAATCAACTTTCCTCTTTTGGCAGTTCATTGGGTAATTCTCATTTTTGGCTTAAAGGGTTCATTTTGGAGAAATAAGTTATTTTAAGTCAATGTTTTATTTTAAAAGTACCCCTTGGCCTAGTAATATAACTTAAAAGTTGTTTTTAAAGAAGGGGACTTTGAGGGGTATTTTCTCATAAAGGAAATATTTTTATATTTCTAAAAGTTTATATTTGCTCAAGGGAAAATGGACGCCTACTTGAAGGAGTTTATATTTTATTTAAAAAAAGGGGATTTTTATTTCTCACGAAGGTTACGCCATTTTGAAGAAAGGTTTTTGGTCAAAGTTTAAACCTAAAAGCAGCTTGGAATTAGGGCGCACTTTCTAGAAGCCTCTGGAGTCTTCTCTTCAGTCTATAAAAGGAGGTTCCTTCTCTTCATTTGATCATCTGATGAATTTGCAAAGTTATGCTGCCGGATTGGCTTTGGGATTGCTTCGAGGAATGAATGCCTCCTAGCCTTGGCTCGACTTCTTGCTTGAAAGACAGCAACTAGTTGAGAGGTTTAGTTGTAGTTGGTTTCCTTTCATTGTAGTTGGTTCTTCTCACATTCCGTAGTTGAGTTATTGTCTTTTCTGTCAATTTTAGAGTTGCTGATTTGTATGGCTGTAGGTTGTTTTTACTCACAACTCAAGAAACAGAAATAATATTGTTCTGGGTACTGTTCCAATCTATTTTCCTATGTAGGGCGACCATATGTGCAAGTTTCCAGAATTTTATTTGAAGTCTATGAATTATCTAAAGTAAATCGCCCTTGCTTGCAGGCAATTTCACTTCGTAAGTGCTTTGGAAGTCGTGCAAAATAAATAGGGGTCTTTGTGAGAAGTTTTTGTGATCCATCTTCATTGTCATCATCATTAGAATGTTTTGCAACTGATTTCAAGTTAAATGAGTGAGTATTGAGAGAGGTATGAGCATTTAAGTGAGTTCTGGAGTTGCTGATTTCACCATTTTAACTGCAGATCTGTCATATCAGACTTAGTAAAATTATTAATAGGGCTGGGATTGTTTATCTTAGTCATATTAATCATTCTGGAGTAGCTCTACATTTCAGCAGTTTGATGATCACTATAATCCATCGTGCTTGCAGGAGATATATTATATTGTAAGGCTGTTAGTAGTACTAACCAGCCAATATTCACATTTGTAAGCTCTTTATTATATTTCCCACATTTCGTGGAAGAGACTGATCCTTGCTCAGTCTATTGTATTTACTTTTAGTTGCTCCGTCATATGATAGCGCCTATTCATCTTGGATAGGAGTGCACATACTTGGCGTTGAGCTCCATTTCCAGTATTGTATTTCATGTAATTGCTCCGCCATATGGTCGCCTCATTTCCATTCTGGAATTGGGTAGCACATACTTGGTGTTGAGTTGCTTTCAGCATATTAGATGATAGGGATCCTCTGACCACATGCTCGTCGTTTGCCAACACATTTCTTGGTTAGAGTTCTTGTATCAGCATTTCCATTAAGATCCTCTGACCATATGCTCGCCATCACTTAGCGCCATTCTTGGTTAGAGTTACTTCCAGTTGCAGTTTTGATTAATGTACTGACGATCCTCTTGCCATATGATAGCCTCTCTCTTGTTGAGATTGAGTGCACATTCTTGGCAAAGAGTTATATTGTAACTGCTGGTTTGATTTATCTAACCCTAACGGGTGTGTTGCATTTCTGATTGTAATTTGAAAATTGAAAAAATTTGGCTCGGAATATTTCATTTATATCTAGAAGACAGTCAACAAATTGCCATCAGGATCTCTGTGGTGGCCTATATTCTACCGCCATCATTCTGGAAGACCATCGAGCATATCACTGGAGTCATCACAATAAGGATCGGAGCCTTCATATATACGGTACCCCTCTATTGGCGTTTCAATTCGCACCTCTGGTGTGCGTATTGGAAACGGACAACTATGCACAATTAGATTGCTCTTCAAATTAGGAGGGGAAGCTCCCTCTTTTGCTGTTTATGCGTAAAAAGAAATGTAAACTAAATTCCTATCTTTTCAACTCAGCTGAGAGCACAAGGTTATAAAACTCTTTGCTTTGCGGCAGAGGTTTTCTCTAGTTTCGTAATCTCAACTACAACTAGGCATAAACTTATAACACTTCTATCTCCTCGAGTAAATTCAGAGCAAGAGGATTTAGAAGTAAACAGGGAATGGTTTTGGCTAACTTAGACAAACCTGTTCTTAGAACGGATCCGAAGGCTCATTGCTCTTTCAGATGTACACTGAAATGAAGTTTATGAAAGTAAAACATTAAATGATAAACTAGAGATCTCAGGA
Source organism: Sequoia sempervirens (assembly GCA_007258455.2). Taxonomy (NCBI): domain Eukaryota; kingdom Viridiplantae; phylum Streptophyta; class Pinopsida; order Cupressales; family Cupressaceae; genus Sequoia; species Sequoia sempervirens. The sequence goes on along the minus strand of VDFB02336806.1, from coordinate 181,934 downwards.
TTCCCTCAAAGGCTCATTGTTCTTTCGAGGTGTAGGCTGAAATAAAGATTATAAGAACAGAACATCAAATTATCAACTCGATCTCGAAATTCCCTCAAAGGATCATTGCTCTTTTGAGATGTAGATCAAAATAAAGATTATAGAAACAACAATATTGAAAGATCTTGAGACTTTGGATCAAAGACTCATTGTACTTTTGATTTATTTCCTCAAACTCAATCAATGATTACATGTTTTGGGACAGCAAATTGTATGAAAGAAGACAATCATACAACATACGATCAACCAAAATACACTTGAACAAAGTGAACATCTATTGACTAGCAAAGCTTGAAGGCACAAGGGCGCAACAATTTTGTATAAACAAATCTCCTTAAGAAAACATTCAGTCTTGCCAATCAGCAAGATTTATTCCTATGTCTAAACAAATGTAACTAGCAATTAACTGGAAAGACTACATTAGTTAACTGATCTAAAACTGAAAAGAACTCCACTATACAAAGGTGTCTCCAAAAATAGACATGCATGAATGGTGGGAAAGCGAGTTAACTTGGAAAAGGCATCAAGTTTAACTGCTGTGTCAAATGCTATCTTTGGAAAAGGTGGGACGTCCTAACTGGTAGTTCACTAGTTGACATCTTGAGCAATCATCTCTTCCAAGAAGTTGTTAACTACCTCATCATCTGGAGCACTGATACTCTTTTGAATGATGTGTTGTCTCAACAACATCACTTTGCCATCCGCAATTTGACTTGGAAAGTCCTTGATCTTTTCAGCTGCATCATCAAATTTAGCTGACATGGCTGCAACTTGACTCAACTTGTAGTCAACAAGGTCACCGCTGAATCTACTATGGATGAGGTTTTGGAATTTCGTCCGCACTTCGTCGAGCTCAATGTATTCACCATCCTCACGTTGATACTGGCAAGGGACTTGTGATACGAAAGTTCCCACTTGCCACCTTTTGTCTACCCCCGATCAACTCTGCAGAGATTACCTCGTAGGTTTTTACCTTGAAGAGTTGTTCTCTCCAAGTAAAAATTTTATGCTTATGCTCTTCTATGGTAACTGAATCATAGGCCATCCTCAAATGAGAAAGGAAGTGTGGAAGGTAGTGTGGTAGTAACCAGTGGCGGCTCTACAATTGGAGTAACTACCTTCTACATCTCCTTGCTATTCATTGAATGGTGATGCCACCTATGCCTTCCAAGGCGTCCAAATTGACTATTGGATGTGCTCGATGTAAATCGGTGTCAGCTATCTTCAGGAAATCATGAATCAAGACTAATTTGGTCATGAATTCGACTTAAGAGAACCGCATATTGAAAATCTGGAAGAATGCCTAGGCACGTGACACTATTTGAACAACTTTTCATAGAAGCTAAAAATAGCTTCGCCGAGGGGTAGTTTTTTCGAAAAATTATGAGACATGGGTTTTATTGAGAATGTTGTTTTGAATGAACCCAAAACATCAAACTTTTGAAAAGATGACCTTTTCATGAACATGCAACAACCCCTCAGAAGTAGAAGCTGTAGAAGCTATTTTTTCGGAAAATTCTGGCACATGGGTTTTGTAGGCACCTGTGAGCTGATCAAACCCAGTTTGTCTATTTTTTGAAAAGATGACTTTTTTTTCAAAAACCCTAAAAAATGGGGGCAGCAGGGTGATTTTTACGAAAAAATCTGCCATGTGGGTTTTGTGGCCAATGCTGTGTTGAAAGAACCCAGAAGGTCAAATTTGTGAAAAGATTGAGTTTGCTCGAACATGCAAGAAAACCTAAGACAGAAGTAGAAGTTGTGGGGAAAAATTTCCAATCTTTGAGAAGATTGAAAAAGAAGAGAACCCAAAACGTTAGAAGTTGAAGGTTATGAACTACTGTCTTTGAAAGTTGATGCCCTAGAGATATAAACTCTGAAAAGACATCCTTCTACGCACCCTGATCTCGGAAATATGAAGATCGTTGAAAACCTTTTCCATTTGATCCTTTAAATGTCGTAGAGAAGAAAGCTTATGTGTTTGGCATTTGAAGTCAACCGGCAAGAATGATGAGACCACACCTAGATGCTTGATAAATAGGTTTTGGAGGTGGAAGCATCAGTTAGGCCATCCAAACCCTGATTGAAGGAGTCATCTCCGTGATTGGTAGCTAACTGGAAGCATTCCCCAAATTTTGGGACGCCTTGAGGAAGAAAAGTCTTCAAAATCTGTAACTGGGAGTTGACTTTGGATGCCACCTTGCCAGTGTTGGGATATTTTTGAAGAATTTCAACTTTTTGTTGATAAACTACCTCCGTTTGATTCCTGATTTTGGTTGCCAAATTGATCCCGAGGTTGGGCTGACAAATTCATTGCGGAGCTGGATCAACTTTGAAGAGATGTTGCTGGAGGCTGCAAACCCTGAAAATGACTTCTGGTGGCTTGAATTTTTGGGTGCCTTTTTGAGATTAGGTGCTTTTTTTTGCCAGTGTTAACCAATTTTCAGATGGTTTTCAATTTCTACAATTTTGACCTCCCGTGCTTTGATTTGCAGCTGCCGGTGATTAATGATCCTCGTGGACTAGAAGTTGAATCCATCCCAAAGCTGGAAGAATCTCAGAAAGGATGACTGGTTGTGCAAGCTCTAAAAACTGATTCAGGAGGTTCAAATTCCTAGGCGCCCCTGGCCTGCAGGGGCGCTTTTGTGCTTCTAGGATACAATTTCCACTTCGCAACCTTTGACAAAATGCTCTAGTTTGTCCTTCGTTGCTGGATGTTTGACTGCTCTGGTGAACTTGCTGATGGACTCGTTGCGAAGCCTAATCAACTCTGAAGAGGTCTTCTTGGAAGTCGTGCAACCGAAAAACATCTGAACCTCCAAAAAGTTGGGTTCCTTTTGCTAGAAGGGTGCTTTTTTCTCTATACTTAGCCAATTTTTCACATTTTTCAACTTGCCTTGACTTTCAGCATTTTGTGCTTAATCTTTGTTTACGAGCATTTGATAGGTCCCGTGAGTTGGCAACTGGATTCATCGCGAAGCTGGAAGTATTCTGAGAAGATGTCTTGGGAAAGACAACTGGTTGCTCAAAATGTTGAGCAGGGGCGCTTTTGCATTTTTTGACTTTCTTTTTATCCTTCATTTTACGTGTCCACTTGATCTATAGCTACTGACGTTTGACAGGTCTTGTGGACTAGCCAACAAATTCGTTGCAAAGCTAGGCTGAATTCGAGAAGATCATTTGGAGATAACTAATCCAAAGACTGACTTCTGAATGGTTTCTTTTCTAGGTGCCCCTGGCCTGCCATTTTTTATGACTCTTCACTTTCAGCATCTTCCGGCTCTGCCTTCGTTTGCCGATGTTTGATGAATCCATTGAATTTTCCTGACGATATGTCGGAAAGCTAGTAGAATTTTGAAGAAGACCCCCAACCCTGCACAACTTAACAGTTGTATTTGAGCTCTTGAATTCTTGGGCGCCCCTAGCTAGCAGCGGCGCTTTTGGCTCCAGTGTTGTCATTTTTTGATGATTTTACTCTCCTTGCACTTCGCGTCCATCATGTTGCTTGACAGGGTTGACCGTGCTGTCGACGACGTGACAGTGTTCACTGTTGTGATTGCTTTCATCACTTCATGTGCACGGGCATTGAAAAGTTGACCAAGGCATTGACAGCAAAGGCATCTCCCTTGTGACAAAGCGTCCTTTTTCCAAACTTAGTTTATTTTTCGCATTTTTTCAACTTTTGAAATTCCCCTCCGTCATTGAACATCTTTCAAGCATCTTTTGCCATAAATTCTTCTGTGGAGAGTTTGAAGCTTAGATCTTGATACCTGGTACTGGCCATCTACCATCGATGACCTTAGAGATCCTAACTTTTCTCCGGAAAAAGTTAAATAGACCCACCAAAGCAAAACTGACTTTTTGATGATTCTGACTTGACCAGTGTAATTGTGACGAAGAATTAAACTATCAAAATCATTTTGAGTCATTTCTGGAAAGATCCTATTTTTAGGGTTTTTCTAAAAACAGGGGCCTGAAACCCCTAATTTCAAAATTTTGCAAGTATCTTCTTGACAATAAACCTAGAAAAACCTCATGCTTCATTTGTTGTTCAGAAATTTCTAAAAATAGCAAATTGCCATTCTTAGACATTTTGACCTAAATTTGACTTTTGACAACAATTTTACAAGTTTTTAACTTTTTGACCATTTTTATCAAAATGCCTTATTGAAGTAAAAAATTTATTTTGGGTACAACACCCTCTATTTGTAAAACTTTTGAGATGAATAAATATTTAATTCCACATTCAGATTTCTGAGTTACTGTATATTGAAAGGGAATTAATATCAACTTCCAGAATTAAATACCATATATATGTTATTATTGTTGTGTAATTGGATATGAATATTGTTTGAATCTCTTTGATGTAATGGAACAATACAAGTGCTGATACATTCATATTACAGGAATATTTTATATGTTCAATATAGAGCATACAATTTCTGTTTGAAATTCATCTGGAAACATCACAGATCAGTTTTGTAAAATTCCCACTCAGATTTGAACAATATTTTTGCAATGATTTCCAGTTTGACACATTACATTTTGTCAAACTTATGAAAGGTGAACCGAACTGATTTCTTTCGAAATTCAAATGATAGATATCTTTGAGCATTGCATAATCACATTACATAACTCACGCAAGACAATCATGTACTGCTATACTTTGATATTATATTTCAGATTACACTATATTATTTCAAACCTGAAACTATTTCTGATTTATAGCAGACATATACAGTTTGCATATCTTTACAATTACAAGATTTTTGAGCAGCAACAATACTAGATACATAGGTAGCTCATGTCTGAAGTTGTTTCCAGATGTCCATATAACCCACATTTCACTACTGATTTCAACAGAGCATTAGCTTCAGCATTACAATGTCAACATAACCATTATTACATCACAGGTTTCTCATTATTGCCATATCAGACTGAGAACAGATTTACATCACATCACATCACATTAAGACTGAATACAGTGTTATGCACTTGATAAGATTACAGTCTTTGACACAAAGGTTAAGCAGCAACAATGGGCAGATTTGTGACAAAGTAGCGCCCAGAATTACATACAGCAGTAACATACATAAACCCTTCTAATATTCAAACCTGAGAGCAGAATAATAAACTAATGTAATGCAAAAACTAAACCTGGAGCTCATGTCAGATCTGAACAGGTTAGCAGCAAACTTGAGTGGATCAAATCCCTTATGAATGCTCACATACAGGCCTCCCAGCCTTGGGCAACCTCCCTTCAATGCTCGACTCACACCCAGATCTCCTGTACAAGCTTCTACAGGTCCTTGCTTGGCATATGATTATCAAGACTGGACCAGAATCCACAAACCAGCACTCAGAACTCACCTGCACCACTTCCAGGAATGTCACGACTTTGGCAAAGGTAGCTCAAAGCTTTTAAAATAGTTCGTTATGCCTAGCGCACCAAACACAGGTGGTGTCATCCACTAAACTCCCACGCAAAGAGGGCACAGAAACCATGAATAAGTAATGACTGAGGCTGCTCCAGAAAACATAAGAAGGCTTTGTCAACCTTCAGAAACCCATGTATAATCCTAAGCCTCAGATACAAATAGCAGCTTACGATCAGATGCTATGATCCTATATTCAGCTTAAAACCACACGTCCTGAGAATGCTTATATATTCAGTAATTTAAGCCCTAAAATCTCACGCCCAGCACTATGTAGCAGATATAATCTCAGGAAGTATAACACCCACCCATCCAAAGAAGATATTCGCCAATATTCAGATTACAGAAATATAAACCCTTGGAAAGAGGTTTTCAATATAAGATACAAATCCTGACAACTCTCAAGGTACTGCAGATACCAGATATCTCTAATCAGCACAATCCTGGAAGTTTGTCTTCAAAGAAGACTAACAAATTTCCCAAAATTAATCACCCAATTTTTGAAGCACAAACACGAATCCTGAATGAATCCACCTCTCGCCAACTAGGGAGGAATCTTTCACCACCGAAACTGGAACCCTCAAGACTTCCCACCTAGGGTTTCAAACTCCGGAGAGCTCCACCAAATACAAACCCCAAATAAAAATCTTGAATATGAGAGAATGAGCTCTCAAATCCTTTTTATAATGCCTTTTTGCCTTTTTAGGGTTTTCCCACCTAAATCACTTAACACATTATTATAAAGTAACTTTATTAATTAAACCTTTTAATATTTCTCATCATCACTTTATAAACCCATAATATTTAATCATTTAATATTACCTTTATACTTCTAATTTTGCCAGGCAACATTAAATAATTAAATATATTAATATTATTTAGACGAGCTAGAAAATGGGGACATTACAAGTTTTGTAAGCAAATTGCTTGACAAAATGCTTGCATCTGTCAAACTGTGAAAAATCGCAAAAATCCAATCAACCTAAACAAGAGTCATTACAATGGTATCAAAGTTGGTGTTCCTGCCAACCCGTAGGTTTCATGAGTGATAGGTAGAAAAGATATTATAACCAAGAAATAAAGAAACAGTGGCAGCCTACTCTGGTTCCCGAAGGGGAAATCGTTTCAGACATATTGGGCATACATGATGCAAAGCAGGGTATCAAAGGTCTAACACACTCAATCAATGTTTTTCACAAGTCTTAACACAAATAACAAAGTGGTTTTCTTCACAAATTGACACTATGCCTTGTAGCACAGCAACCACCCCTTTTTTGTCATAATTTGCAAACCAGGCCTCAAACCTAGAATCTAAATGCTATTCTAGATACCCTTTTTGACACTTCAAAACATATCAAAATTCCAGGTATTACTACTTTGGAACAACACCTTCAAAAATCTGATGCTACGCTTGATAAAAGACAGTGAACCCTGCGGATGTGTCCCCCCCCCCAAAAGTCCTAGCGTTTCCGGAACGACGACGTCCCGAAGACGTGGGGACGGCGTTCCCAAGTCTCCGGCAGCGCCACCGTTTTTTTGCCTCGCCGTCGGGACGTTTCCTGAGGGAGACACCTGGGTGTCTCGAGACGCTGAGGGAGACGCCTAGCCTCCCTCGAGCGTCTCGGGGACGCCTAGGCGTCTCCCGCGGCGGCCACTCAAAAAGTCAGTTTAAAAAAAAAACTAAATTTTTTTTTAAATATTTTATTGGTTCTATTCGAACCCTAAGGGCATGTGGGGCCCATCTACACTCTTGCATGCCTTCAAAAGGCCCTCCAATCTTCATTTTTATTCATATTTGCATTTCTACTTGTTTGCTACAGCAAGAAGAAGAAGAGTGAAGGCTGAGGAAAGAGTGATTGGAGGAGTGAAAGGAGTGATTGCAAGTGAAAGAGGAGTGTCAAGGAGCAAGAAGAAGAGGAAGATTCTTCACCTTGTTGAAGAGATTTTTCAAGCAAAAGGTAGGGTTTTTAATTGATTTTTTATTTTATTTTCTGATTTTCAATGTTTTTCATTTCTTGTTGTTTCATTTTCTAATTTTTCTTATTTCATTTCTTATTGTTCCATTTTCTAAATTAATTTAGATTTTGTTTTGCAATTTAAAATTTGTTAAAAAATTTAAAATATAGAGTTTTATTTTTTTAATTTTAAAGTAGGGCATAGGCTGAAACTGTGTTTATTGATTTTTTTTTTCATTTTGTAAAATGCAATGTCAAAATGAGCTCCCACAATCATGAAATGAGTGAGGATGAGATGGAAACTCATTCTCATAGTGCAAGCCAATCAAAATATGAACCTGAGCATGAGGATGAGCCCAATGAGGGGGGTGAGCATGGGTCAAATCTGGAAGGGCAAACTAGTTCCATAGCTAGTGCACCACTTGCTACTGATTGCTCCTCCTAGCTTTAGGCAAAGTGAGCTAGGGGTCCTTATGATCCCAAATCTCCTCTCAAACAGTTTGCAACAAGAATAACAGCCCCAACGTCATCAGGTGGTGGAACAAGGAAATGGAAATGGAAATGCAACATTTGTGGTGATGATTGGTTTGGGAGCATCCCTAGAGTTAATGCACACTTCCTCTTTTGGCCAGGAAAAGGTGTGGGAGCATGTGATTTTTGAAGGACCCTAAAAATCTGAAATTCAGAATTGAGTTCAACAAGCTTTGGCACCTTCCAGATGACATGGGAATTTCAATGCCTACTACCTTGTCTGGTAGGCAACATATTCAGACTATTCAGTAGATTCAGGAGTAGCAAATGTAGAGGCAGCCACATATTCCTACTCCTACATCGCATCAAAGAGCAGGAACATTGTCAGGGTCAGCCTCAGGACCTTCATCCACTTATGGCACTATGGCTGAAGCACAACAAGGCAAGGGGAAACGCAAGATGCAAAGTTAGTCTAACCCCATAGCTGATTTGTTTAATGTGCACCTGAGGGATCAGATAGATGATTCCATTCCATGTAGCTCGAGCTCCTTATTATAAGGAGATGATTTTGATGGTAGCGTACGGAGGACCATCATATGTGCCACCAGGTGAGCACAAATTGAGGACCACGATCTTGGATAACAACTATGCCAAGATCAATTCATTGATGGAGACGATGAGGGCATGTTGGGAGGAGTCTGGATGCAGCATAGTTATGGATGGGTGGACGGACATTAGGTATCGTCTACTCATCAATGTCATAGTTACATGCTCAGAGGGCCCATTCTTTCTCAGGGCAGTTGATTGTTCAGGGCATCGATAAGATGTTGATTTTTAGTTTGAGATCCTTCGGGCAGCTATTGAGAAGATTGGGCCACAAAATGTGGTCCAAGTAGTGACAGATGCAGCACATGTGTGCAGAGCTGCAGGGAGGCTTATTGAGGCAGCATACAGACACATTTGGTGGACTCCATGTTGTGTGCATGCCATGAACAATGCACTCAAGGACATGGGGAAGATTGAGTGGATTAGAGGAGTGGTCAACAATGCTAGAGATGTACAGATGTATATCTGGAACCACCACACTTCACATGCCATCTTCAGAAGCTTCACGAAGGAGTTCTTGAAACCAGTTGAGACCAGATATGCATCCTATTTCATTATTTTTGAGAGAATGCTTGAGTTGCAAGAGCCACTGCAACTCATGGTTATGACACAAGAATGGAATCGGTGGGATGGGGCTAGGATAGAGCAGGAGAAGAGGGTGAAGGAGATAGTGAAGAGTGATGCATTTTGGAATGATGCAAAATATATTGTCGCCATCATTACACCAATTGTCCAGGGCATCAGATATGGGGATGGGGATGGGGATGCACCTAACCTTGGAGAGGTGTATGAGTGCATTGATTCTATGCTTGGCCACATGAGGGCAGTTGTGCGAGAGAAGGACCCCACTTTAGCATTCTACAATGTTTACATTCAGCCTATTATTCAGCGCAGATGGGACAGCCTAAACACTCCCTTGCACATGGCGGCTTATGCATTGAATCCGAAGTGGTACATGCCTAGGCCTGGTAGAGTTACACCGATTCAGGATGATGAGGTGAAGGAAGGGTTCTTCAGGTGCATTGATAGGATGTATGATGCTGAAGCTACTGGCAACATTCGCACTGAGTGGACGAAATTTGCTACTCTTAGGGGTTATAAGGCTACGGCAAAGACGGACATAAGAACTATGGCACAGGAGGATTCGATTTTGTGGTGGATTTGTCATGGATCGAAATCACTGACTACCACACTAGCCATTCACTTGCTATCCCAGGTTTCTAGTTCTTCAGCTTCTAAGAGGAACTGGTCTACTTATAGTTTCATCCACTCTCTTAAGAGGAACAGACTTACCTCTAGGAGAGCAAAGAAGCTAGTGGCTATACATAGTGCCTTGCGTATCACTGACAGCAGGACACATGTGTACAAGGAGAGCCCAGCAACACGATAGGATGTAGAGCTAGAGGAGCCATCACAATTGATGAGGATGAGGATGCTTCAGATATAGGGTTGGTTGGTATTCCTTTGGCGGATCTTGACATTGGGGAGTCCAGTGGTTCCAGTGATGAGGAGTTTGCCGACCTCCTGAGGGATAATTAGAGGCCTCTGCCTCCTTCACTACATTTTGTCATTTTGATATTTTGATTTTGTACTTGTTTTGATATCATGCTACTCATTGTAATCATCTTTATGATCAGATATTTTTGATATCATATAATGGAAATCTTCCATTTGTCGATTCGACAATTGTTACATTGTAATATTGAGTATTACTATTCTAATTTCTAATTAGTAATTCAATATTGAAAACTTCAATGTTCAATGTTCAAGTATTTACTATTTAGTATTTCAATTTGGCATTTGCAATTTTTCTATTTTACTTCTTAATAGTCTTATACATCTTTTCATAACTAGCATTTTAAGTACCATATGTATAGTATATAGTATATACATCCCCCCCTCCTGCCCCCCCGTCGCCGTCCCCCCGCCGTCCCGAAATTGAGGCCCCTTTGTCCCCCCGTCCCGAAAACCTGTCCCCCCGTTTCGGCGTCCCCTCGTTCCCAATGCGAGTGTAACGTAGATAAAAGACCTAATTAGGCTTGTTTGCATAGGTCACCATAAGCTTTTTGATCTCCGGGCTTCCAGACTTCAAACCAAGACTCCAAACATGTCAAATTGTGAATGCCTAATCATTTCCAAGCATTACAAACACCTTCCAAAGAGCTTATCTACAAACCCTACCCTCTATGCAACTTAATTGCCCAAAATATGAAGTTTTCAGCCCAAGGCATCAACCAATCTGCCCAAATCCTCAACCCCTGCTCCTACAAATTTCACAAACACAAAACACAACCTAGCTACTTCCATTCCACCGGTTCTCTAGCCATTTCACTGGCAGAATGGCTCAAAACTTCATTTTCTTCCCTCAAAACACTAAAACCTAGGGTTTCAGAACGATATGAAGTAAATTACTTCTAAAATGCTCAAATTTGAATGGAATTCGATGAAACCAAGTTTATCAAAAAGTAGATTCAATTCCACATCACCTCCAATGAATTTGAGACCACTTACAGGCCATACAACCTTTTGAGGCAGCAAAATACAATAGGAAAAGCAGAAAAACAAAGCTTTATTGATGTTCAACTTTCAAAATCACCACCAGAACCTTGGTTCGACTGTTACATGGCTTATTTAAGCTTTTCCAACCAAAACAACCGACTACAACTACCTTTAAAATCCCTTGACCGTTCAACATCCTCAAAATGCACAAAATGCAAAGTTGCTTAGCAACTTCTTGCAACTTTTTTGTAAAATGACAACTTTTAACAATCTATATCCAAATGACTCAAAAACATGACAAATGGTCTTAAAAGACCTTATTACACACAAAAACATGACTCAAACATCAAAACACAACATTAGACTCCTTTATGCATCATGAAGGCCTATGGTGCCCTGCACCATACTCCCCGAGCAAAATTGACTCAAGTCCCCTTGAGGACAATGTTGCAAAGTAGGTTCATGTTTGACCATGCTATTCTTTGACCTCCAAGTGCTTTCTCCGTCAAGCAATCCCTTCCAATGAATCAAGTACTAGAAATAAGAATTGTCTTTTGGCTTTGATCGGTTCTTCACTTGAGATTGCTGCTCTCCACTTGATGGATGACCTTTGATTCCTTCCTTATCTGAGAATGTTGTCAAATCTGCTTCTTCACCTACAACCACATCTCCTTTTTCCTTGTAATGTGCTGCCTTCCTCTTCACTTCAATGGTGTACTTGGTCTTGTCCACATTTCTTTGCAACTTACCCTTAACTTCTCCACTTTTCCTTTCCAACTCTTCTATCTGATGTTTTGCCCCTATGTCTGCTGCTTGATCAGGTATTTTAACCTCTGATATGAAAGAATTAGAATGACCACTATCCTCTCTGGAAAACAATGAATGGAACACCTCTTCTATTCTCATATCAACATACCTTTTAAGCCAACCTTGAATCTGCAAAATCAATTCATCCTTAACCTTTAACTCAATATCATTTCCCTCCAAAATCAAACCATTCTTCAAGTCTGTCGTTTTAGTATCTCCATGTTTAGTAGTGGCTGCAAGGTTCATGTTCTCCTCTTCTTTCACCTTGATGAACTCCTTCCTTCCTACCATCATCACAACAGATCCCTTAGTTTTCCCCTTATCCTCTTCCATCAATGGTGTCAAAGTATAAGAAACTCCATCTTTTTCAATCTCATAGGTATTCCTTCTTCCATCATACATAGCATGCCTATCAAATTGCTCAGGTCTCCCTAGCAGCAAATGGCACACATCCATAGGCAATATGTCACATAGAATTTTATCCTTACACCCACCTATATTGAACTCCGCCCAACTTTGTTCATTTACCAAAACACACTGACCCTCATTCAACCAAGAAACTATATAAGGAGTATCATGTGGTATTCTAGGTAACTTGAGTTTTCAACCATCTAAATTGAAACCATATTATCTGTGCTTCCTGAATCAATTACAACTTTACATACCTTACCCAAGCACTTACAAGTTGTCTTGAAGAGAGTCTTCCTTTGTGGCGGCTCCTTCTCTATTGATGTCTTGATGAGAGTTCTTCTTACCATCAGAGACTCACCAACTTCTGGAGCAGCATGTTGTGATGGAGAGTTTACACTCTCATTGTCCTCTTCTTGCACCAATTGAGTCCTTCTTTCTCCTCCATGTGAACTAGAGGCTTGACCTTCATTACATTGCCATGCTTGATGTCGAAACTTGTTGCATTGATAGCACCTTCCTGTGAATCCACTAGAGCCTCTTCCTTGACCTCCAAATCTGCCTCTAAAACCTGATCTACCTCCTCTAAATCCACCTCTCTGATCAGCAACTTGGTCTTGGACTTTCCTTGCATCTTTTTGGTTCTCATATGGCTGCCTCGACTTAGAAAATGAACCTCTTCCTCTAGTATTGCTGCCTCTACCCCTACCTTGCTTCTCTTGCCTTCTCTTCAATTTGTCTTCAACCTTGATGGCCAATTGGTAACGTTCTTCCAACATTCTTAGAGTGGTGAGACTCAATTCATCTTGAAGGTTGTATCTCAACCCATTCATTTATCTTGCTACTGTCTCTTCATCATCCTCTGTGTGACCTACCCTTATGCTCAACCTATAGAACTCCTTTGTATATGTTTGCACATCCATCTCCTTTTGCTTGAGATTTTGAAGCCTCTTAAACAATTGAATAGTGTAATCAGGAGGTAGGAACTTACTTTTGAGTTTAGCCACCATCCTATCCCAAGAGGTGATTTTGGACTTTCGTTTCTTTCTCCTTTCACTTTGTACATAGCCCCACCAAAGCAAAGCATGGCCCTTCAATGTTGTCTTGGCCAACTTCACCCTATTATCCTCTGGCACATCTTCATAATCAAAATAGTTATCCAATACTCCTATCCAATCTAGGAGCTCTTCACTATCCATCTTTCCTCCATACATAGGTAAATCCATTTTGATTTTATGCTCATCTCCCTTAACTGCTTTCAAAAGCCTTGCCATCCTCAAGTCATCAAGATCCATCTCTTCTTCAGACCCTTGGGAACTTTCCTCTTCCTCTTCTTCTTCATGATCACTCACATCACCTGTAACCACACCTCTCTTTTGAGTTGTTTCCAGGGCAGCAAGCCTCTCCTTCAACTCCCTCATCTCTCTCATCTCTTCAGCATGTTTTTCCTTCAACTCATTCAATTCTTTGGCAATGGCATTCCCTTTTGGAGGCATCTTTGTGATTCTTTCAACTCAACCTTTTTCTTCTTCAAATCAGACCTATGCTCTGATACCAATTTGATGCAAAGCAGGGTATCGAAGGTCTAACACACTCGATCAATGCTTTTCGAAACTCTTAACAGAAATAACACGGTGGTTTTCTTCACAAATTGACACTATGCCTTGTAGCACAGCAAACACCCATTTTTTGTCATAATTTGCAAACCAGGCCTCAAACCCAGAATCTAATCACTATTCTAGATACATTTTTTGACACTTCAAAACATATCAAAATCGCAGGTATGACTACTTTGGAACAACACCTTCAAAAATATGCTGCTATGCTTGATAAAAGACCTAATTAGGCTTGTTTGCATAGGTCACCATAAGGTTTATGATCTCCAGGCTTCCAGACTTCAAACCAAGACTCCAAACATGTCAAATTGTGACAGCCTAATCATTTCCAAACATTACAAACACCTTCCAAAGAGCTTCCCCTACCCTCTATGCAACTTAATTGCCAAAAATATGAAGTTTTCAGCCTAGGGCATCAACCAATCTGCCCAAATCTTCAACCCCCGCTCCTGCAAACTTCACAAACACAAAACAGAACCTAACTACTTCAATTCCACTGGTTCTCAGGCCATTTCACCGGTGGAATGGCTCAAAACTTCATTTTCTTCCCTCGAAACACTAAAACCTAGGGTTTCAGAACAATATGGAGTAAATTGCTTCTAAAATGCTCAAATTTGAATGAAATTCGATGAAACCAAGTTTATTAGAAAGTAGATTCAATTCCACATCACCTCCAATGAATTTGAGACCACTTGCAGGCCATACAACCTTTTGTCGAAGCAAAATACAATAAGAAAATGCAGAAAAACAAAGCTTTATTTTTGTTCAACTTTCAAAATCACCACCAGGACCTTGGTTCGACCATTACATGGCTTATTTAAGCTTTTCCAACCAAAACAACCGACTACAACTACCTTTCAAATCCCTTGACAGTTCAACTTCCTCAAAATGCACAAAATGCAAAGTTGCTTAGCAACTTCTTGCAACTTTTTTGCAAAATGACAACTTTTAACAACCTATATCCAAATGACTCAAAAACATGACAAATGGTCTTAAAAGACCTTATTACACACAAAAACATGACTCAAACATCAAAACACAACATTAGAATCCTTTATGCACCATGAAGACTTATGGTGCCCTGCATCACTACATTAGAGATTTGCTTCTTCAGATAATAGCACTGATTCCTCTACAAGAGGTAGTACACATAGAGAAATAAGGATGGGTGATAGAAGGGAAGATCAGAAAGTGAAAGATTTCCTTAATGCTTTGTTGGTTAAACAAAGGACAACAAATCAGCGCATGACTCAATTAATGGAGTTGATGACACTAACCATGCTCAATAACAATAACAAGAATAATGGGAATAACCGGAATGGTCAAAATGGAGGTACTAATATAATCTCAGGAAGAATAACACCCAACTGTCCAAAGAAGATATCCACCATATTCAAATTACAGAAAATATAAACCCTTGCAACAAGGTTTTCAATATCATATACAAATCCTGACAACTCTCAAGGTACTGTAGATACTAGATATCTCTAATCGGCACAACCTTGGAAATTTGTCTTTAGAGAAGACTCACAAATTTCCCAAAATCGATCACCCAATCTTTGAAGCACAAACAGGAATCCTAAATGAATCCGCCTCTCGCCAGCTAGGGAGGAATCTTTCACCACTGTAACTGGAACTCTTAGGAATTCCCACCTAGGGTCTTGAACTCCGAAGAGCTCCACCAAATACAAACCCCAAATAAAATAATAATCCAAAATATGAGAGAATGAGCTCTCAAATCCTTTTTTATAATGCCCTTTTTCCTTTTTAGGGTTTTCCCGCCTAAATCATAACACATTATTATAAAGTAATTTTATTAATTAAACCTTTTAATACTTCTCATCGTCACTTTATAACTCCATAATATTTAATCATTTAATATTACCTTTATACTTCTAATTTTGCCAGGTGTTGTACCCAAACCAAATTTTTTGCTTCATTAAGGCATTTTGCTTAAAATAGTCTAAACCTTGGAAAAGTGTCGTTAAAACACAGTTTTTTGGGAAAATCAGGTATGGGCTTTTAGTCAGGAAGATACTGGTAAAATTTGAAAAATTTGAAAACTAGGGTTTTTGGACCCCTATTTTTGGGTAAAACCCTAAAAAACCTAAAAATAGAATCTAGTCAGAATTGGTTGAAATTTATTTTGATTGGCTTATTTCATATCACGATCATAATGGTGAAGTAAGAATCAAGAAAGAAAAAGTCAGTTAAAGTCTGGTGGGTAGTTTTCACTTTTTTCAGGAGAAAAGTTAGGAGCTCTGAGGTTGTCAATGGCAGTTGGCCAGTACCAGGTGTCAAAATCTAAGCCTAAAACTCATCACAAAGGTTTCTACGGCGAAAGATGTTGAAAAAGGTGCTTTGCAACGGAGAGGATTTTCAAATGGCGAAAATTCCAAAAAATATTCTAAGTTTGGAAACACTACGCCTCGCTACGTGGGAAACAATCACCGTGCAAGTCAACATTGCAGTGTCCGTACACGTAAAATTGGTGAAATATAGTCACGCACTCGCGTCAGTAGCAGTAATGCTTCATCACAGTCAACTCAGCAAGCGTCACAGTGTTCGCAAAGAGCGAAATGGTGAAAATCATCAGTTCTAGAGAAAATCTACACCCCTGCAGCCTAGGGGGACCCTTCAATTTGAAGTTTCAGATTCAGTTATCAGTGGTTGCAAATACACTCATCACCTCTGAATTTCAGCCAGCTTTCCAATGAGTTATCAAGCGAATCCATCCGATTTGCAAAATTCCGGCAATCGATGGAAGAAGCGGAAGAAACTGAAAATTTACGCATCATGGACCAAAGTCAAAATGCAGTTTATGCGCCTTTGTAGCTCAAGGGCGCCCTTGAATTAGGCCAAACATGTGTTAGAATTTGCAAAAACTGTTTTCGGGGGATCTCTTCAGATTCAGCCCAGCTCCGTGATGAACCTGTTCCCAAGTCTGTAAGACGTACTGAGTGACTGTGGCAGTTGTTCCAACGAGTACGTAAAACGGAGGGAAAATAAAACTGAAAAATATCAAAATGTACCTCTACAGGCCAGGGGCGCCTAGCCTTTTGGCCAACCAGATGAGGTTTTTGACAGTTGTCGTCTTCATGAAATCAGTGCAGATCCTCCTAGCTACTCAGTGAATCCAACCATCAACCATCAAGATCCGTCATATGCCCGTAAATGGAGAATTAGTGGAAAATGTTGAAGGATGAAAACAAGTAGAAAAATGGCTAAGTATGGAAAAATGCACCTTCCTTGAAAAAGGAGACCTACTAGAGTTCTTAGAAGCAATTTTCTCAATTCATCATTTCCAGGAACATCTCTTCCAAGTCATTTCATCTACGTAATGAGATCATTCGCGTGCGCATCAGAGCAATCCAGCTCCCGAAAGCGAGGGTCAAAGTGAAGCGTTCAGTTGAAAGTTACAGCTTGCAAAATCATTCTCAAAAGTGTAATTGCGCCCCTACAGACCAAGGGCACCCTTCCATTTGACGACCTTAATTCAATGTTCAGACGCTGCATATACAGTCATTATTTGCGGAATTCATCCAGCTACGCAATGGATCCAACATCCAGTCGACGGGGGTCATCATTCACCGGCAACGACAGATTGAAGCACGGAGAAGCAAATCAGGACAATGGCTAAGTTGAAATATGCCAACCAATTTTTTTTGCCACAGTTTTACACAATCACCAACACTTGGCAACTTGATTAGCGTTAGCGCCAAATTCAAAACACTACCAAACCAACTCTAACCAAGAATGCACCCTAAAACCACTTAAGGAAGAGGGGCGGGCATATCGTCAAAGAATCCCTAGGATCCAAACTTGATACAGAAAGAGAATACAACTGAAACTGAAATTAAACTCAACGTCAAGAATGTGCACTCAAGATCCCAGTGAGGGCGAGGTGCTAACATATGACGAGTAATTATTAGAAACTGAAATAATTAGGCGGATAACTAGCCATAGAAACTCATACTAACTAATTCTTCCGCTACAGCAGGCATCCACTTAGGAGTGGGGATTCACCACTTGATAGTCGGTACAAAGAGATACAATTTCAGTTCTCCACACTGGCGGTAAACCATCCAGGGATAATTAATGTTTGCATAGAAAATTACAAGTAATTGCAGCCAAAACAAACTGGTTGGATTAGTACTACTAATGCTCAACCTTACAATTATGAATTCTGCAAATTACCAGTATTAAAATTATTGCAAACAATTCTAATATGTAAAGAAGAATTCTCTCAATGTTTCAACACTCAAATTCTAGAAACTGAAGGCTAAAACCGAACTTAACACAATCTGATTACAAAAACCAGCAAACTGAAAGTGCAAACCAGCAACTGTGAAACCAATAAAATGTTCTCAACTCATTCAATATACCTCCAAATTGAGTGATGTCTTTTGCAAAAGCCTTCTCGGACGTAGGTGCCCAAAATCAGATCACAAAATAGCATCAAAACGCAATATATAATTCTTGCACGAATATCAAGGCTCTCAAGAATGGTACGGCCAAGGCATAGAATTCATTTGATCAAACATCCATCACCAAATAAAAATCACCATGAGAGCTGCAAGTGAAATCGACTTTCAGCCATGACTGTATCAGCAACTTCAAAACTGGAAATATCATCAAAACTTCAATTATGAGGCTTAATCTGCTAGTCTGAATGTGAAGCAGCAATAGAAACCAATTAGGTGTTGTCTCTCAAATACGAAATTGATTGGAATCTAGGAGGTAAGCATCCCTCAAAGAAATAAACACAATGTCATTTCAACAGCATAACTTTAGCATAAATTCATGGATACCAAATGCTAGAGCAAGCCTCATTTTTTTATAGAGAAGAAGAAAACACATCAACTTCCCTTCAAGGCACGCCAAAAGCCACTTAAGAAACTTTTCAAATTTCCAAAATTCATAAATCCTCAAGATGGCGTCCCACTTCAAGGCAACACAAACTTTATTTAAAAAATATTAATCTCCTTCATGAAGGCATACCCTCAAAGACCCACTTTTAAAAACAACTTAAAGTGATTTCACTAGGCCAAGGGGGAACCTAGAAAATAGAACATTAATTGCCTTGTATTTAAAAACATGCCAACAAATACTGCATATTGAAGCCTGCATCAAAAATACCAACTGCTCCAACAAGAAAAGAACACACTGAAGCACTGCCAACAGGACCACTACTAAAAAATAGTATTTACTATAAATAGTAAACACCCAGAAAATGCCTCAAACCTCCAAGCAAGGAAACCCTAAGTTTACCTCAACGAGCCTATGGGCCTCCAGAATAGGCTTAAGAGTAACTGAGCTGATCGCTAATGAGAAGGGGACATTACATAAGTATGGTGTCATATGCACCCTTTTGGAAAAAGGCACCCTTGAATATGAGGCATCAAACTCAATTTTTAGCTCTGGTAGCTCGCAGCAACATGTCATCAGACTTGTTCCAGCTACGCAATGAATGTGTCAGCTCAGCTCCAAGATCAAATAGGCATCCGGAAATCAAGATTCAATAGAGGCTACAGTGACATTTTCAAAGGAGCTAAAAAGTAGGAAGTTAGCAAAAAATTTCAAAACTGAGTAATGGAGCCCAAAAAGTCAAAGTTTGACCATTTTAACTCTCAGTTGGGATTTTTGTGTGCAACCTCTTGCATATGGCATCCAAAATTAATAGAGAACTTCAGTTTACGATGCATGTAGGAGGATTAACTCAATTAGGGTTGGTGCACTTTCCTAACTGGCAGCATCACCGCCAAAATGCTTATTCATTCAAGCATAGGAATCACAACTTCATTATTTCTTGCAGGTGGAAGCAAAAATCAGCTATTTTCTCTCCAACGCCTTTTGAAAGATCAAACGGAGGCCATTTTCAGTGTTCTTCGAGGTTCTTCTTTCAGGTTGCACAGAGAAATAATTATTCATGCTTCATCTTTTCAGCAGATTCTTCGCAGATTCATCAGATTAGACAAGGAGGCAATTTTCTTGAAAATTGACAGAAGCAGAATATAATTTCTATTTTCTTTCTCAAACTCTTCTATCCTTGTCTTAGGTATTCTGATTATTTGGGTATGTTGTGCACGGCATTCTCTACAAAACCCATGTGTTAGAATTTTTTAGGAAAAATAGCCTCGTAGTTTCACTTTTGAAGCTTTGTTTTTTTTTCGGAGATATCCTTGTCCTACATTTTCTCTCGCATGTCCAAGTAAATGACAGTATTTCACAATTCTAATCATCTAGGTATGTTGTGCACGACATTCTCTACAAAACCCATGTATTAGAATTTTTTAGGAAAAATTGCCTCGTAGCTTCACTTTTTGGAGCTTTGTTTTTTTCTCGGAGATTCCTTTGCATGGTAGAGAAAAAGTCAATATTTTGAAAAACAAAGGATCTGGGTTTGCTTAGAATCATTTTCTACACAACCCATATTCCATAATTTTTCAAAAAAATTTGCCCCCGCAGCCCCTGCTGCCCCGTTGTTGCTTTTCTCATAAAAGCTCTTACATGCCAAAGCAAAAGACATTTTTTCGAATTTCTTACGTTGTGGGTTTGTTTAGAATCATTTTCTCTACAAAACCCATGTCTCGGAATTTTTTGTGAAAATTGCCCCTCAACAGGGTATTTTTAGCCTCACTAGGAGCTATTTAGCTCTCCGAAAAAAGTTGTCAGAACATAGCCGTGTTTATAGTCAATAGGCGAGTTTTTCATAATGCAGTTCACTCAGACTGAATTCAAGACCAACTCGTTCTTAATTCATGATTTCATCAAAACAATTGACAATGAAGATCAAGCGCATTTGGGGGGTCGATTCAAACAATTTGACAAACGTAGACGCTCAAAGTCCACATGGTTTCACACCTCATATAGCTGATAGCCTTCCAAAGCCAGTTTAGAAGGTTGAGTACCATTGGAACTCTGCGTGTGCAACGAGTTCGTCTGCATTTCTCACAGAAAGAGTATTCACAGTCAAACTTCACGGTTTCATCATGCAACACTCTTTTTAGAGGAAAAGCGTCAAAAGCGTCAAAAGTGTAAAGCTACAAGAGAGACAGAGGCCATCACTCCAGTTACGGAGCCGCAAGAGTTAACAATTAGTGAAATGCCAGTTTAAGTGTGCAAAGATTTCCAGGATTGCTCAAGTTGCTGACAAGCAGTGAATTAACAATTGAAACATGTGACGACCTCCAAATGATGAGGCAATTAACAACTTCTTGGAGGATTTGATTGCTTGTAATCACAGCTAGTGAACTACAAGATCAAGGCATCCCACCTTTTCAAGATAAACATTAGACACAGCAGTTAACTAGATGCTTTTTTCTGAGATAACTCGTTGATCCACATATGGAGATACCTATGTACATATGAAGTTTTTAATTTTAGTTAACTGATGTTAGTTATCAGTTGACTTGCATATCAATAAGGACTTGCGTGTTGCAAACGTCCATTTGATTTAGTTTTGTTTCAATTAGCTTATGGTAGTTTTCCAGTTAATTGTATAATTGCATACATTTAGGTTTAGCAATAAATATTGCATGCTTGCAAGACTCATGTTAATTCAAGGTGATTTTAGGGTTCCCTACACCTTTGAGGTCTATAAATAAGAGCATTCTTGCTCATTGTATCTTTAACTTTTGCTTGTAATAGCAAATTGTTTTGCCACCTTGCCGTGCAATATTGCTATTCAGTATTTGTTCACATTGTAATTAGAACTTTTGCTGCAATAACAAATTACTGAGCCCAATTTGCCTGAATGTTGTTATTTTGTATCTGTTCACCTTGAGCTTTTATTTGTGATAGCAAACATGCTGAGCCACCTTGCCTGTAGTATCGCTATTCAGTATTTGTTCACTTAGTTAAATATAATTGTTGGTTTGATCATTGATTGTATTGATAGGTCCTTCGTACGATTTGTTGTCCTAGTTATTATTTCATGTTGTGATTAATAAGCTTTGTTTCATATCTACACCTCAAATAGGAGTCGTCTCCTCCTTGGGAATTTAGAAGTAAGGTTTATGGTGTGTTGTTGTGATTAATAATCTTTCTTTCATATCTACACCTCAGATAGGAGCCGTCTCCTCCTTGAGAATTTAGAAGTGAAGATTGTCATATAACAATTCCCTGCTCCTAAGTCCTCATGCTCTGTTTCTCTTGAGGAAATAGGATAGTTAAAGCATTTAGTTCGTTGTAGTTAAGATCTGCAAAACCAGAGAAAATCCTTAGTTGCAATGTATTGGTTTTCTTGACCTTGTGCCTCTTCCAGCTAAGTCAAAAAGATAGGATTTAGAACATTTACTTTTTCACGCATATTAGCAAAAGAGGGAGCTTCCCCTCCTAATTTGAAGAGCAGTCATTACGCACTGTGCATAGTTGTCTATTGCCAATACACACTACAGAGGTGTGAATTGTAACGCCAACACTAGGCAACATTAAATAATTAAATATATTAATATTATTTAGGCGAGTTGGAAAATAGGGACATTACAAGTTTTCTAAGCAAATTGCTTGACAAAATGCTTACATCTGTAAAACTATGAAAAATTGCAAAAATCCAATCAACCTAAACAAGGGTCATTGCAGTGGTATCAAAGCTGGTGTTCCGACCAGCCTGTAGATTTCATGAGTGATAGGCAGAAAAGATATTATAACCAAGAAATAAAGAAACAGTGGCAGCCTACTCCAGTATCGAAAGGGGAAACCGTTTCAGACATATTGGGTGTACATCAGAGATCTACTTTTTCAGATAATAGCACTGGTTCCTCTACAAGAGGTAGTGCACATAGAGAAATAAGGATGGGTGATAGAGGGGAAGATCAAAGAGTGGAAAATCTCCTTAATGCTTTGTTGGTTAAACAAAGGACAACAAATCAGCGCATGACTCAGTTAATGGAGTTGATGACACGAACCATGCTCAATAACAATAATAATGGGAATAACCGGAATGGTCAAAATGGAGGTAATAATACGGTTAATAACAGGACACCAAACCGGCATGTTGCATCTGCTAGTTCTAGGCCCTTAATTCCTGTTTTTTCACCCAGGGTAGAGCCTTAGTAAGGCAATGAGCCTACACTAATTGAATTGTAGGAACAACTCAGACAAGACTAGGTTGATGCAAGACCAGGCTTTCAACATGATATCTCCCTCTGTGATTACATAGATTTGAGAATGAGACATATGCCCAACAGGGGTAACCGAGAGCATTACAATGATCTCAGGCAAAAGGTTGGTAAATTGAGTTTGCCTTATTTTGATGGATCAGGGAAGACATCAACACGTGCTTGGGTTCAGAAAGTTGATACCTATTTCCAGTTGAATCCAATGCCTAAAGATGAAGCAATCAAATATTTCGGAGAGGCAATTGATCGTGCTTTTCATGGACGGATTGTTTGACCCATTAAGAGGTTGGATTAAGGCACTTAACCCACTCACATTGCAAGATGCGGTCAAAAGGGTGAGAGATATGGAGTTTTCCACTTTGAAAACCAAAAGTCAATCAAGAGGAATTCCATCTAAGGATGAAAAGCAAGAAGACAAATCAGATATGAAAACTTCCAATCTGCCTAAGACTACACCTCTAAAGTTGGATTTTGACTCAAGTAAGTTATGAAAGAAGTTGTGTTTTACTTTTCATGAACCATGGAAACCTGGTCACAGGTGCCTTAGGAAAGGCAAAGCATACTACATTGAGGTCACTTCTGACACAGATGACAAGGTAGCAGATACTAGTTCAGGAAGTGAGCATGAGGAGGCACAAGGTACCGTTGCCTGCCTAACAGGAAGTTCTACGTATCATCCTTTTCAGGTGAAAGGAGTATTGTTAGGACAAAAGGTGACTTGTTTGGTGGACAATGCGGCAATTCATAACATTATTAATGAGGCTCACTAGAAGTCTTAGGCAAGAGACAATTGTTTGACGAAGTGTCAGCTCACTAGAAGTCAATTTCATCGGGTGATTGTGAAAAATTATATGCCATCTAGGGTGGGTCATTATAGAACACTTTTTTGGACCCCTTGTGCAACTCATTGCCTTGACCTTCTTTTAGACAACATAGGCAAAATTGATTTGGTGAGACCAATTGTAGAAGATGGAAGAAATATAACAAAATATATCTATAATCACCCATAGGTTCTTAGCTTGATGAGAGATCGAACCAGGGAGAAAGCACTTGTGCAATAGGGTGCTACAAGGTTCACAACTAAATTTCTAACATTGCAAAATATTTGTGGTTTATCGACTCCCTTGAAGCATATGTTTGTGAGTCAAGCATGGCTAGACTCAAGTTATTCAAAGAAGGCTAACAAAGAGAGGGTCACCAAAACAATTTTTTATGATGTTTTTGCAATGAGAGCTTTAAAAATTGTCAAGATCACTTCAAACTTCTATTTAAATTTCAAATTGAATCCTTTATTTTTCAACTTTAAAAGTATTGACTTTCATTGTAAATTAAAATTTTGTTTGTAATTTGAAGGTATCAAAGCCACTCATGAGGGTTTTGTGCTTGGTGGATGGGGAGCAAAATCCAATGGGATATATTTATAAGGCCATGGACAGGGCCAAAGAGGCCATCCATAACTATTACAAAGGGGATACAAGTAGATTTACCCCCATTTGGGAGACCACTGATCACAGGTGGAACAATCAACTCCACCGAGATGCAGCAGGGTACTATTTAAACCCCAAGTTTTTCTTCTTTGATAGCTTCACGAATGCTAATGGGGAGGTTATGTAGGACCTATCCACATACATTGAGAGGATGGCACCTGAGCTTGAGGTGAGATACCTTATCATTTTTTAGTTGTAGAATTATAAGCAAACTAGGAGGCTCTTTTCTTCACCATTATCTATATGAGCAAGATCCACTAAAACACCAAATAAGAAACAGTGAATTCTTATATGTTACAAGTTACAAATTACAATTATTAATAGAATATTATTTATTTGCAAACTCTTGAATATCCTTTTTGCAAGTTCTTCGTGGAAAGATTGGAGTGGAAATACCTCAAATCTGCAATAGCTAGCCCTCAAAATTTTGTCTCAACCTTGTAGTGCTTCTAACTTTGAGCACAACTAGAGTTTGTTCTCTGCCATTCACATGAAGAAGCAAAATAAATTGACTCAACAGCGCCTTGATGATCTAGTCCTTGTGCAAAACAACCTTCTGCTTTGCACAAGAAAGTTGGAGCACAAATCAAAGCAGCCTATTGATTTGGATGAGATTGATCCCTACAATGACTAGACTGTGTAGGATGATCAATCCTCCTTGTTTACAAAGAATGTGATTGTTGATTTTGAGAGGAAAGCTATAGACTATGTGGTTGCAGCAGAAGCAGTGGAGATTGGATTGTCATTGGATGACATTGATATGGCGAAGGAGTCAATGCCATCTAGCCGCAAGGTCGAGCTATAGGCATAGTATTCTATGCCAAGAAGGAATCCACAATCAAGTGAAAGGACCATACCGTCTACTGTTCATTTTTTCACTAGAATGGGAAAGAAGAAATTATAAAAACTTATAATTTGTTACCTACCTAAATGTGTAATATATGATGATGATTTTCAAAAAGAATCACCATAAATTCATAATAGGTTTTAGTAAATAGCTAGCTATTGTATACAGCTTCACATGATGATGTGATTTTGTAATCCATATGTATTCAAGAATCAAGTCTAATAGAAAACACTTTTTCATGGTTTTTTAGACTTGTTTGATGCATTTTGTAATTAAAATTTGCAAAAAAAAAAAATTAGGAATTTTTTTAAGTTGTCAAGTTTTTGCCAAGTCAAAAATTTTGGGCTTGCCAAGTTTTTGCCAAGTTGACAATTTTGGGGTTGTTGAGCTTTTGCCCAATCCAAGTCTATAAACCATGATCCAATCCAATCTCTCTTGCTTTTGTAGTAGCCGTAGCCTTTAGTAACTTGCTTAAACATGCAATTTACGGTGACAATTTTCAAAGATAATCATCATAAATACTTAGTGTATCCGCATGATTGTAATGTCCCCTTCTCGCACATGAGCCATTATTTGGCCATTAGCTTATTTTCCGAAGTTTCCTATAAGCTAATTGGCATTGGAAAAAGGAAAATAATTTAAATAACTAAATTAAGTTGTTGAAAAGGTTACTTTTAATATTTTAAATTGACAACTAATATTTAACTATTCAAAAAGTAACTTTAAGTTGTGCAAAAAGATGGCGCTAGGCTCAAGAGGGGAAAAGGTGGTCATTTGCACATTTAAAAGTGATTTTATAAATTAAAGTAAATATTGGACCAAAAAAAACAAATAATAATATTATATTCACTTGAAAAGTTATAAAAGGAGGGAGCTATGAAGAGAAAAGGGTTACCATTTTCATATCTGCATTTTGCTCTGAGGAGATTTGAATTTTCTTATTTCTTAACGACGAAAACGCTCTAGAAATACCAATTTCGGCGATGAAAACCCTCTTTGCTGTATTTGGTGATTTTATCTTGAAGTGACAGCAATGATGAAAGTGGAGTATTTACGAATTGGTATTCGAGATGGATTCTTTCAATGTATTTTGAAATATTTCAAATTTGATATTCTTGTTTGATCTTTCTAGAGGTGTTTTGAACAGTTTTAAGGAGATTTTTTGGAAGTTTGGAGGCAAGCCATACTATTCCTAGCTAGTCGTACCATCCTATGAGTAGTCCCCATGCTGGCCGCACCGGTTGTGGGTATGATATTGAAGTTTTTATGACGTTTTTATTTCTTGTTGATTGCCATTTGTTGTACCCAAACCAAATTTTTTGCTTCATTAAGGCATTTTGCTTAAAAGAGTCTAAACCTTGTTAAAATGATGTCAAAACATAGTTTTTGGGCAAATCAAGTATGGACTTTGAGTTAGTTTGGTGTCAATAAGATACTAATGAAATTGGAAAAAAATTGAAAATTAGGGTTTCCAGTACCAAATTGAAACTTGTCAAAATTGGCTGAAATTAATTTTGATTGGCTTATTTCACATCACGGTCACAGTGGTGAAGTCAGTTTCAGTTAAAAGTCAGTTTAAACCTGGTGGGTAGTTTTCACCTTTTCAGGAGAAAAGTTAGGACCTTCGGGGTCGTCAATGGCAGTGGGCAAGTACCAGGTGTCAAAATCTAAGCCTGAAACTCAAAGTAGAACATTCTATGATAAAAGATGCTGAAAAAGATGCTTCACGACGGAGGGGATTTTCAAATGGTGAAAAGTGCAAAAAATATTCTGAGTCTGGAAACACTTCACTTTGTAATGTGGGACACGCCTGCTCAATCAACGTGCAAATCAACTTTACAGTGTTCGTACATGTGAAAGTGGTAAAATACAGTCATGTACACACGTCAACAGCAGTAATGTAATGACCCTGCTCAAATCTGATTGAAAAAACTTCTGTTTTTTGGCTCTGGGAATTTCGTCAAACACTTTGCATACAAGGGATATGTGACTGATATAAAATTTCAGATTGCTTCTACGACTCTTATCTCCACTCAACATCAATAAGAATGTTTGCAAATGACTCTAAATTGACTAAACAATGTTCTAACATGATTGTGCAACTTATTTTGGCAATATTCAATGCATATATATGATCTAAGCATGAGAAATGATCACCTACAGCCAACTAGTATTTTATCAAACAATTGGTATGCAACTACTATGCTGATAATGACATCTACAGCCACTTGACATTATGTCAAACAGTTGGCATACATCCTCATACAATATTCAAATGATCATTACAACAATGTATGTATCTACAATGATGAAATCCTTATTGAAATACAATCCTCAAGTACAATGCCAGCTTGAATTTGCCTAGACTCTTGGCTCACAATGGTGATACAAAAATAATGCCAAATCTGATATGGAAAGGCCACCAACAGCAGCAATACTAAACTAAATGAAGAGACTAATGCATCTACTCCTTTGCAATGCCATGAATTTGCTGATTAAGTCAGCAATGAAACTATGATGAAATGATGTATCTAATTGTAATGACAACAAATGGAAAAACCCGGAAATTGCTGATTGCCCTGGAAGAATAATTTGATTCAGCTTATGCAAGGCAGATTTGACTCCCTTGATGTAGCACATGGACTCTATGATGACCAACAATGCCTCTCAAATTTTATTGGATTTTATTTGCTGCTCCTTGATGAAATCGCACCCCTGGTCTAGGCCACCCCTGCTCACTATTTTCAGATCTCTGTAATAAATCATAGACACCAAAAACCTCCTTCAAATTGCATGTAACATCATCACAATCTGCCCTAGAAGGAATGCTGCAATTCTCCTTGAAGAATCAATGCCAAATAGGAGAGGAAAGAGTAAAATCGTGGCATTCTACGCTGACTTATGCTGACTGAAAAATATCAGAATTTCTGAGAATGGTAAAGGCTGGAAATCGATTCCTTCTATAACCAAAAGAAGAAGACTTCTACCACCAAAATCGTCTTCAACAATGCTCCAATTGAACCATACAAAAACTTCGCCAAAGGCCACAAAGTTTTTTCAATGATGCTCAAATAGAAAGTCTGAAGTAACTTTCTCCCAGCTGCAATAATTCAGATGATATTTCACACCCTCAAAATTGCTTACCAATTGAGAGTTTTCGTTCTCAATGGTCAAATGTACAACTGCAGAAACCCTAGGCTCCACAACTGAAAATATCAAATCAATACTCAAATTTGGATGATAGGCAATGAGCTCCTCATGTCTATTTATTCTTTTCCTTAAGAGGTCGGCCTCCTTCTAGAACTTTCCCAAGTCAGCTTTTAGAAGGAATATTATAATATTATTTTATTATTGCACTTTATAATAATATAAAATATTAATCAACTCCTAAAGTGCAATATAACATTATAATATAAAATTAAGGTTTCCAAAAATAGAAATATCCATTATGAGAATAGGAAAACCTTCATGAAGTCACGAAATGAGCCAACCAATCAACTAGGTATCTGTCAAACGACCCTCTTATCAAGCCCTATTAGCCTACGAGGATCAAGAATAGGCTAATTCCTCTAAACTCCAATGATCATGAAAAAGGGGACATTACAAGTAATGCTTCTACGTGGTCAATTCAGCAGCCAACATGGTGTTTGCAGAGTGCGAAATGAAGGAAAATATCAAGTCCAGGACAAATTTGTGCCCCTAATTGGAGGGTCGGATTTAGTTGGTTCTAATTGCAGATACATTCATTCTCTTCGGTTTTTAGTTAGCTTTCTGGCAACCTATCAAGCAAATCCATCCGAGTTGCAGAACTCCGGCAATTGAAGGCGGAAGCGGAAGGTACGAAGAGTTTACACATCACAGAGGAAGTCAAATTTGTAGTTTCTGCGCCCCTATAGCTCAAGGGCGCCCTTGAATTAGACCCCTCAAATGATTGAATTTGTAGATTCCGTTTCCGAGGAATCTCTTC
The DNA here is from genome assembly GCA_007258455.2 of Sequoia sempervirens. Classification (NCBI taxonomy): domain Eukaryota; kingdom Viridiplantae; phylum Streptophyta; class Pinopsida; order Cupressales; family Cupressaceae; genus Sequoia; species Sequoia sempervirens. The sequence goes on along the minus strand of VDFB02336806.1, from coordinate 152,678 downwards.
TGATTCAGCCCAGCTCCGCGATGCAAGCGTTTCCAAGATAGTCAGATATGCTGAGTGACCGTGGCAGTTGTCCCGACGAGCACATAAAATAGAGGGTAGATAAAAGTAGAAATATCAAACTGTACCTCTATAAGCCAGGGGCCCCTAGCCTTTTGGCCAGCTAGATGGGGTTTTTAGCAGTCGTCGTCTTCACGAGACCTGTGCAAAATCCTCCAAGCTATTTAATGAATCCAACTATCAACTCTCAGGGTTTGCCAAACGCTCGTGAGTGAAGGATCAGTGGAAATTAATGAAGAATGAAAACAAGCAGGAAAACGGCTAAGTATGGAAATTACATACTCCCTTGAAAAAGGCGTCCTCCTGGAGGTCTTAGAAGCTGTTTTCTCGCTTCATCCCTTCCAGGAACATCTCTTCCAAGTTGTTCCATCCTCGCGATGAGATCAACGGCGCACGCATCGGAGCGATCCAGCTCCCGATGTCGAGGGTCAAAGTAGAGCATTCGCGTGAAAGTTGCAAGTTGCAAAATCATTCTCAAAATGGTAATTGCACCTCTGCAAGCCAGGGGCACCCTTGCTTTCGAGGGTCTTAAATCAACTTTCAAATGCATTACATAAATCATTGTTTGCGAAATTCTTCTAGCTACGGGATGGATCCATCATCTAGTCGACGGAAGCCATCATTAACTGGCAACAGCAATTTGAAGCACGAGATGGCAAAACAGAGAAATGGTTGTCTAGTGGCCTGTATATTATTTTAATAAAAGGCGACTTTTATTTTGAGGCATCAAACATGGTTTTTAACACTTCTAGCTCCCAGCAGACATTTCATCTCAGTAATTCTGGCTTCGCAATGGATGTGACAGCTCAGTTCCAGCATCAACCGGGCATCCAAAAATCAGAGTTCAATAGAGGCAACCGTGACGTTTTCAACAAGCTACAAAATAGGAAGTTAGCTAAAAATCTCAACTTTTTCTAGGGGACGCCTGGAGAGTCAAACTTGGACTTTTCAGAATCAGTAAAATATTCTAACCAAAACCCAGAATGAGAGATTTCAGTTAACTCAATAAAATAATATTAAATTTTCAATTTCAGCATGCCAACTTTAATGGGGCGATTTTTCTCAATATTTTAATAATTGGTGCCTTTTTGAGACTCAATTGCAAATTCGCATGTTGAGTGAGACTGAATATTTAATATTTTAAATATTTTGAGACATCAAGTCAGTTTATGTTGAACAAAGTGGGTCCAATCAAATGATTTCTTTTGAAATCAAGGTTTATTCTTGTAGTTAGCGCCATTAAGCTACGGATTTCTTTATTTATTTCAAGATGGCGTCCTTTTTCTCTCACAACAGGCTGAAGAGCAAGCAAATTTCTTCATTGAGCAAGCGAGTTTCTTCAGCATTTAACATTCGAAGGCACTACAAATATTGTTTTTCAAATTTCCTTGCAAATACAGGTCTAGATTAATCAGCAGACTTCAGACAAGCATGGCGATTTTTGCAGAAGCAAAAACATAAAACTTCAACAACTTTTGACAAATTTGACCATCTGGGTTGGTTGTGCACGGCTTCCTCTACAAAACCCATGTGTTAGAATTTTTCAGGAAAATTTGCTCCAAAGCTTCAATTCTCGAAGCTTTGTTTTTCTCAACTGAAATTTATTTGCATGGTGGAGTAAAAGTCGATATTTTTCAAAATGGAGGATCTGGGTTGTCTTAGAATCATCTTCTGGACAAAACCCATATTTCAAATTTTCTCGAGAAAATTGCCCCCGGTTGGTTTTTTTGGAAAAGCTTTTGTATGTCAAGCTAAACAGTGTTTTTTCGTAATTATGACATTGTGGGTTGTCTTAGAATCACTTTCTGCACAAAACCCACGTCTCAGAATTTTTGGTGAAAATTGCCCTTCAACAAGCTATTTTTAGCCTCATCAAGAGCGTTTTAGGCTTTCCGGAGAAAGTTGTCAAAACATAGTCGAGTTTACAGTCAACAAGCAAGTTTTTCAAAATGTAGTACACACAGATCGAATTCAAGACTAAATCAATCTTGGATCATGACTTCATCGGAACAATTGACATGGATCTGCATAAAGTGCTTCCAGAAGCTATCTTGGATCCAATTAAGATAAATTATGCAATACTTCAAAACATCCAAGAATTTGGGTTGCTAGAGGCGGCTTCACTCCCTATTTCAGTTCAATGCATAGAATTTGTAGTGTCTTGTGTCAAGCATTACAATTCTACTACTCGAGAAATTCATTCTGTAGATGGACGGGTGATTTGCAGTCTCAGACCCCAAAACATTGAAAGGTGTTTTGGTATTCCTCAACATCCGAATAGTTTGGTCATTACCATGGATTAGTAGTGATGAGTTTCCATCCTTGGGCAGCAAGGATACACATAGCCCCACCATGGACTTGTTTGGCAAACTTATGGGTGTTATTCTAATTAATGACAGCAGCATGTCAGGGATAGGCCTATGCTTCTATACACCTTGGTTGGGTATCATTTACATCTTGAGGAGGCCACCTAGGGTATGTTGGTATGAGGATGATATAGGCAAGACTAGAGTGGATGGCATTCATGATGATGATATGGAGAGGTATGCACATGGTGTTTGTTTGGCGCAGATAGGAGGTTTCCACCTTGATTGCACTTTGAGGTGTGTTCACCAAATATCCTTCGATCCACATGTTCAGGACTTGGCCTCGTCATTGTTGCGTCAGCGAGGTGGGTTGAAGGATAAGGCATAAGGATTGTATGATGTAGGTGGAGATGATTGTTGGAGCACTTGGTTGCACGAGGATTGTCACTTCAGTACTCGGTTACCATATGATGAGGGTTGGAGTTTTGGAGTTACATTGTTGAGCCTTGGGTTCCGCAGCTTGACAGGATATGATAGTGGCATGAGCTTCAGCTACATTTGTTGGTTGATTGTTTGGGATCCAAGTGGTGGTGAACAGCTGTTGTGGTGATTATGGCTGGCGAGTGGTGGATTGTTTGAGGGCAAGCAATCTTTGGGAAGGGAGGACTGTCATGTCCCCAATTTTGGAGTAAGTTTAATTTAATTAAATTAATTAATTAAGTTGTCCAAATTAATGATATTTCATAAGGATTGCTTGATTATTTTAATTAAATTAAGTGGATTATTAAATTAGTTATTTATAAAGTTATCAAAAAATTATAAAATAAAAGGTGACCTTATATTTAATTAATTTAATAAAGTGACTCAAATAAAATGATATTATAATATAAAGTCACTTGAATAAAATAATACTTTATTTCTAGAAGCTTCTTGAGATGTGATTGAAAAAATATAAAATGGAGCTTGGGTTAAGCATTTGGCATGGTTGAGTTGACTACTTCATTTTCTACATTTGTTGGAGTTGATTGCTTAGCAACTTCGCTTGTGTGATAACAAGCCTAGCTGATTCCTAGTTTCGCTTGTGCAATATCAAGCCTAGCTAGTTTGGGGAAAGGATATCTCAGTCCTTTCATTTGCATCAAAAGAAGAAATCAATTTTGATGAAGTTTGGGAGATCATTTGAAGTCTGCAATTTTGTTTCAGTCTACAGATTAGCCATGAAAGAAATTGCATTTTCATTCGTTGCTCTTCAATAAGGAGATATAATTTTGTGGGTATTGGAGGAATCACTTTCTCTTGCGAAGACAATCATTTCTACAATAATTTTGGAGGCCAATACTGCTGCATTTATTTATACAAAAAGTTGTCAGGCAAGAGCAGGGGCGGCTTCTTGAGAATGACAATTTCATCATCATTAAGGCTTCTTGTTGGATGCTAAGGCTGCTATTTCATCTATAGTTATACCAGCATATAGTTCCAGGTTCTTCATCATCATATCTTGTACATTTGCATTGTTTCATCATATTAGAAGTTGCTGTCATAGCATGGCTGTAGCTGCATATTTCATGGTGTAATGACATTGTAAGCCAAGAGTCTCGGCATAGCATCATAATCAATTTTGTAATAGAATTGATATCTCAATAAAGGAGTAATAAGGATACATGTTATGTGTTTTTCAAATGACAATGGCTGTAGCTTCATTTCCTTCATATTAGTTTGCATGCCAACTGTTTGTATAAATCTCTACAAGCTGAAAGTTATCATTTGCACTCTTAGTTTCCATGACAAGTGTTTGATATAATGCCATATGCTGTAGGTGAGTATCTCATACAATAGGATGCATAATAAATGTTGGCATAATTCCTTATTGCTGTAGATGCACAATAGGTTGCATGCCAATTGTTTGACAAAATGTCAATTGGCTGTAGGTGGTCATTTTCATGAAGTTAAGTCACTTATTTGCATTGAAAAATACCAAAACATATCTGCACATCATCTATATTGTTGTTAGGCTTATTAGTTATCAATTCCAAGCATTTAAACATCATTATCAAGTGCCAAAAACCAAACCATAGCAATCAGAAGTTTATATCAGCATATATCAGCTTTACATGACAACTGTTTGACGAAATGTCCAAGGCATAAAAAGGTGAAAACAAGGTCAGATTTTGCCAAGGACATTACATCAGATTATTTCCCAGCAGGAGCATTATGACTGGGCCTCTTTGATCAGCAACGTTCCCCACAAGCAGATTACCGGTTTCCTAGTCGCCCACCAATTTCATATGTGTTCGTATCTCGTATACTTGATTGCCTACCAGGGTCAGTTTAGAGGATTGAACACAGTGGGGATTCTCAGTGTAAAGAAGGTTTATCAATACTACGATCAGCTTGAGTTCACAAAGTCCAAGTGACATTTCAAGCGTGTGCAAGAAGCATTCTTGATGTACACAGTGAGGAACCTAGACCGGGAATTGCATGTTCGTATCTTAGCAGTTGCCAGAGCAGCGATGGTAAAATGGGCGGACCGGTTCATTCAGTTCCCTACCTACACCTACATCCGCGTCTACAGATATACAGGAAATCCAGCCATGCCACCTCGATATCCTTCAGATAGAACGGTTTTCATGGAGTTCATGAGGCAATTGTATGATGTTCATTCACGTTTGTGCCACAAGCGTAAGCCAGCTGCCAACTTTCCATTGCAAATGGGAATCTATTGGTGCAAGACAACAGTTGATGCCAAGGCTACAGGAAAGGAGTTAGAGAAGTTTAATCTTAAGTACCTTGTTGATGCACGCACATATGACCCTTGGGGTTGTTACTCAACACGCCTTGGCAGTCACCCTTATCACAAGCCTACAATGGAGGATTACTAGGTTAACTGCGAGGATGATTTCGAGGTGCGCCAACGCAACTACAGCAGGTTCACCCTCTCACAGATTTTTGTCTTCATGTTAGAGGATGTGAGAGGATTGTCAAATGATGATGGGGATGTACTTCCTCAGTTCTTCAAAGAGCAGGTTGATACGCAGCCACTTCCAGCTGTCAATTGGTTTGCCAAGGAATACTCATCTATCAAAGAGAGATCAAGTAGAGTCATTCAGAATACCAAACTCTACCTGGATAGCAAGAAGACAAGGAGGGCAGTCATGCCAAGAATAGAGCCACCACCGGTGGATGTTTCACTGCCATCCTCGTCAAAACCAAAACAAAAGAAAAGGAGCAGTCCTCCTAAAAGAAGTAAAGCGCTTAACAATTCAAAAGGGAAGGCACTTGTTACAGAAACACATGTGGAGCCAGTCATGAATACAGTTCGAAGCTTGCCAGAGCTAGAGGTTCAGCCTCCCATGCCATCAACAACACCACAGCAGTCTCCGGTTCCGGTTCATATTGATTTGGACCTAGACTCGCCACCGCGTAGTGATATCTCTACACATTCCCGCTCATCAGAACTTCCTATGACTAGCACAGACCCTTCCAATGAGGTTAGTCGAGACTCGTCTTGGCTTGAGAATCAGCTAGGTAGGAATAGAAGGTAGCCATCTTACATACTTGATCACTCAGATTTTGATCATGTCTACCAGGATGCGCCAGATAAGAGAATCAAGAAGCAAGTTCATGTAGAGAGGAACGCTGACAAGGAGATCATGATGGAGACCGCTACACCTCCAGAGGGTAAGAGCTCGAACGAGGTAGAAGTTGAAGACTTCGATGTGATAAAGGTCAACCTCGGTAGAAGCACATGCCAGACAGAGGTTGATTTCCTTCAGGTTGCAACGGATAGCATAAAGGATAGGGCAATAAAAGACAGAGAAGACAAGACAGCCCTAAAGGCTGAAATTCAGCAGCTTCATCAGTATATCTCTAACCTCGTGCATAGAACGGAGAATGTCACCACTTCACTCTTGTAGATGCTAGAGCCACCAGCAGAGCAAAATCAACTTAATCAGCTAGTTGTATACGGGACTCACCTGATAGATTGGAAAGAAGAGTTTGTCACAAGAGGCCGCTTTGTATTCATAGAGTTATATCAATTGAGGTACACTGCCCACGAACTCCGTCTACACATCTAGGATGAGGAGCGAGACTTGGCGATTGACAGACCTAGAGGTGAAATCACGATCTCTCATATGAGGATGGCATACAACTCAGTCACCAACGAAGAAGATATAGAAGCTATTTTTACTTGGAGGACATAGTTGATCTTCAAGGCAAAAGTACAGGATACAATGGCTTCAAAGTAAGCTAAGAGCAGAGAGCACGTGACTAGTGCACTTTGATACGTGAGAACTTTCGTGTCTCGAGTTCCTTGACAGTATCAGCGTGAGGGTGGTGAGTATGTCGAGCTTACAGATGTTCAGTCAAAGTTGTAGGTGCTCATCCATGGTATTTTCAGTGGAGATTTCGTTGGCTATAAGTTAGATCAACTTACAATCATGTTAGCGTGAGGCAATTAAGAGTAGAGGAGAACTTCAGAGCCAGATCACAGGCAGTGAGGAGATGCTGCGAAGACATAGTGTGCTACGACAGAGTATCAGTGCTCCAGATGGTGATGCAATCAATAACCTCATGGAGGGGTTACTTGCCCGAGATCACGGCCAATGAACTCCAAATCATGGACGTCCCACCTTTTCAGGATAGACATCAGACACAACGGTTAACTCGATGCTTCTTTCCAAGTTAACTTGTTGTTCCACCTTTCAAGCTATGTCTGTCTTGGAATCATCTATGTACAGTTGGAGTTTTCACTTAGTTTTCATTTCAATAAGGACGTGCATGCTTGCACATGTCCATTTAGATTAGTCTGGTTTCAGTTAACTGATGGTAGTTTTCTAGTTAACCGTATAGTTTCGTTTATTTAGGGTTTAGCAATAAAATCTTGCATGCTCGCAAGACTGTAGTTAACTCAAGGTGATTTTAGGGTTCCCTACACCTTTGATGTCTATAAATAAGAGTTTTTTCCTCATTTGTAATTAACTTTTGCACGTGATAGCATACATGCTAAGCAACCTTACCTGTAGTATTGCTATTCTGTATCTATTCAATGAACTTTTATTATGATAATAAATAGTTGTGCAGCCTTACCTGAATGTTATTATTATGGTACTTGTTCACCTTAGTTAAATGGAGTGGCTAGTTTGATTGTTTATTGCATGCATGTCTTACCAATGCAATTTGTTGTCCTAGTTGGCTTTCTTATGTTATGTTTAACAATCTTTGTTTCATATCTACACCTCGGATAGGTGTTGTCACCTCCTTGGGAATTTAGAAGTTGAGGATTGTCGTTTAATGTTGTGCTAATAGTTTTTCTTTCAGCCTATGCCTCGGATAGGTGTCGTCATCTCCTTGGAAATCCTAACTTAAAGATTATCGTAAAACCATTCCTGCTCCTTTTTCCTCATGCTCTGTTTTCTTGAGGGGAATTGGATAGATTGAAACTTTTAGTTTAGTTGTAGTTAGAGATCTAGGAAACCAGAAAATCCTTAGCTGCAACGTTCTTGGTTTTCTTAACCTTGTGCCTCTTCCAGCTGAGACAAAAAGATAGGAGTTAAATTACTTTACTTTTTCACACAAATCAGCAAAAGAGGGAGTTTCCCCTCCTAATTTGAAGAGCAATCATTATACACTGTGCATAGCTGTCCGTACCAACTCGCACTCCAAAGGTGCTAATTGTTATGCCAACACCATTAACAACTCCAGTGCAAGTCGTACAAGTCAAAAACTAAGCTGAAGCCTTTCATGAGGCTGTACACATGCTTGTTGGCTGTACCTATTAAGTGGGGCATGTGAAAGAGGAGTCTAACCGCTCCCTTTTAGGAGATTATTCCCATTTGCAAGTTGACGTCTTGGCTAGGTAAGCCTTGTCTGTAATGTCCCCATTTTCCAGCGCACCAAAATAACATTAATATATTTAATTATTTTAGTTATTTAATGTTGCCTGGCGAAAAGTGCAATTGCAATTATAAAAGTAATATTGATTAATTACATTAATGAGGTTATAAAGTGACGTTGAGAAATATTTAAAGGTTAAATTAATAGTCACTTTATAATAAAGTGTTAATTAATTTTGGCAGGAAACCCTAAAAAGGTATTATAAAAGGACACGAAAGCTCATTTTCTCATTATGTAAAGATTATTATTTTGGTTTGATTTTTAGGAGGAGCTCTTTGGAGTCTAAAACCCTAGGTGGTATTCCTACGAGTATCTGGTTTTGGTAGTGAAAGACTCCACCCTAGTTGGATTGAGGCGAATTCAAGCAGGGTTCGCATTTGTGCTTCAACAACGGGAGGGATTGATTGAGATAATTTATGAGTCTTGACAAGCAAGACAAATTACCAGAGACAATCTTGGAGATTAATGATTATATCATTGGCATCATTTAAGATTGAAGTCTCCATGCTGGTCGATTGATATTGAATGTTTTGCATCACTGATCTGAGTTTGTAGACTTAGGCCGTGAGTAGTTGAGGAGTGTTATTTTGCATAAGTCAAACTCAGGCCGAGGAGTTGAGGAGTGTTATTTTGCATGTCATTGCTGGGTGAACATATTGCATTTCCTATTGATTGGCATCCATATCATCTGCTGCCTTCGTGGTTTGGCATTTGCAAAAAGGACATTATGCTGTTCAGATTCATGGGGGTTTACTGATCCATTTTGGGCGACTGGAAACTCAGAATTCGTGGTGATTGCTCAGAATATTCCCGTCCAAGACTGAGGCGCCATTCCTGTGCAAGGTCATGGGTTTTTGTCTCGGGTTATGGGCATGAAAAGAGCTGCTGTTCCATATTTGACCCCGTGGCCCTAGGTCTGGTGTATTTTCTGATGGTAATTTATTCATATATTCCTTTGCTTTTGCTATCCGTGGTCTTCAATTCTTGGACGCCCTTGTTGCTGTTGATTCGCGGGGTTCAGATTAAGAATATTCTGCCATTTTTGAGGACTTGTGAAGCCTCAGGGAAGTCGTGACTCCTCCCTTAGCTCTGGCGTGAGGCTTGTGTGGGGGATGTGAATGCTGTAGGAGGCTGTTCAGTGAAATCGTGAGGCTGAGAACATAGGCGCTGGGAAATAATGACAGATTAAGTGCAGCTTCAGATATTTCTGAGCACTCCTCTGATTTCTGGGTGTTTTCATGAGCAACTGGAACTAAGCAATAACTGCTACAGCCTTCTTTACACTGCTGCAAACAACATATCAACCTGCCGTCATATCAGAAGCATCTCAGAAGGTTAAATACGGGTATTCCTTACATCTATCTGTGAACATTAATATCTGCTATAATATCAGGACTTGCTGTCCTTAATTTCTGAACATTGTCTATAAGAAGTTTGCTTACTGTAAAGCACAGACAGAACTGAATATGGTGTCTGTAACTGTATTTCTGAGAGCATAAACCTTGTTGAATGTTAAGACTCAGAATATACATAAATTTGCTAAATGTTTGTGCTTCATACGATGTAATGTACTGTTCTGAAATTAATGTTATAAGAGATCAATGCAGTGTAATTATTGTTGTATCTGCAAATTACTTTACCTTGGAAGTGTCCATTTCAATTGATGCATGGTCTATTTGACAAATGTAATATGTCAAATTGAGATAATCGAAAAAATATCAAAGCAAAAACCAGTTGGGTATTTTACATTGTCCCAACATTGGAAGTTGGGACATTTTACTACAAATGAAAATATGAGGGTTTTGGGTATGTTATTACAGTTTTCCAATTTTACATCAGACCTGTGTGAGTTTAGTTTCTCCTAACAATTTGATAATATTCAGCTCCAATGTGTTTGGATGTGTGTTAGTGGCAGTTGGAGTGCTTATTTCGTTGTTGTTTCAATATAGAGTGTGTTACCTTCATTTTGGGGTGTTACATCAGCAAAGAGGAGTTTGCTACATGTTATCAGAGTGCATCAGACTTGTTTGACAGTATGACAGCAGTTACAAAATGATATGAGACCTAAATCAGACTCTTGTATTAACTATTAGAAGTATTCTTCATGTTGGGTACTTGAATATATTGTTTATCAATGTTATTTGATCTCATTATAGATATTGCAACAGTCTGATTTTGTAATCAGAAATTCATATCAGTTTATAACAGCAGTTTACTTCCTCAAATGTGTAACCCCAGATGGTAGTACCATCAGAGGCTATCAAACGAATGCATTTTCATTTTGTAAGTTAGATAGTTTACCACCAACAGTTATAGCATTTTTCATTCAGCCCGTTTAGCATGAACAAGTTAGCATTATCAACCATTTTGGTCTAACTCAAGCTTAGAAATTCTGCCAGTGGCTTGCGTTGCATACATGTAGTTCACCAAAGAGGTGTTATTTGGCTAGTTTTGCTGCCTATGTGTCATTTTATGCAGTGCGCGAAGAGGTATTGATTAGGCTGGTTTTGCCACCTGCGTATTCTTGTCATCTTGCCATCATATCATTGTAATTGCATTCATTTAGATTAGCTATGCGGTTGGAGGCATTGTATGCTCTCACCTTGCCCACACCAAGATGTAAGTGATCAGAAAGTGTTGAAGACATTGCATAAATCAAAAAAAGAAAAGAAAAACGTAGGGTGGGTTGTTACAATGATGAAGCAATTTTGCACTCTATATGTATTCAAATCTAAAAGAAAACATTTCCCCAGTGGACTCATTGGATACATTTAGTAACTGAATTTTGCATAAAATTTGCATTTTTTAAGAAACTTAAGTAATTTTTTAATTTGTCAAGTAATTGTTGAGTCAAAAAAAATTTAATTTGTCAAGTAATTGTTGAGTCAAAAATTTTGGGTCCACCAAATCCAACTCGATTCCAAGTATGCAAACTATGGATTGGATTGTATTGTTGTTGAGATTTATTCTTGATTAATACAAGCTTAATATCTCTTTGGTGGAGCTTTTCCATGAAAGGATTTCTCCATGTATTTCCAATATCATGTGTGCACTGATTTTAATCTGTTGCTATAAATGCTTATCCATGTTATATTTCACATTTGATGGTTAATCACATCTTTCACTTTATGATAATCAGATTTCTACAATTTGTGCTATATTCTCGCTGTGATTGCTCACCAGTTTTTCTCAATAAATACCACATTGGTTAAAACCATAAAAGAAAAAATCCTTTGGAGAAAAAATCAACAAACCAAAAGTATTAAAAAAAATCGGGATTTAAATGGGAAAATTTTGGATTAAAAAATAAATAAAATAAACATAGAAAAAAGGAAGAAAATTTTCTTTGTTTTTTAAATTTAAAGGTATTTCAATAGCATAGAAATAAAGAAAACAAATACAATTGAGAGTTTGGCCCATCAACTGTGGAATATAGATTTCAAATTTTCATGTTCATATCACTGATTACATTGCATTGCATAGTACATACTTCATAGTGCATGAATAATAACCAGATGCTAATGAAGAGAGCTACACTAGAAGGCTACAAATGTTGATGATGAAGCTCCTAGGTCAGAGCCGCTCCTAAGTAGTTTAACCACATCACTATCATAGTTACACTCCTTAAGAAGAGCATAATCGTCATTGTCAAGGACATTATCATTTGCAATCCACTCAAAATCTAGACCAATCTCATTGAGGGCAATTGGTTGGTCATCCTCAACAATACATAATTTGTAAGGTCAATTTTTAAAAATAGTTGAACAAAAAAAAGAAGGCATTATGGCAAGTTTCTTGAAAATTCCTATAGAGTTTCTAGCACCCAAAAACAATCAATAATGGAAACATTAATTTTCTTATTATTTTGTCAAAACAGTTCAAGCACCTATGAATTTTTTATTTTTATTTTTTTGAAGAAGCATTTACTCCAAAGCTCAAATTTCTGGATACCTTGCAGCTTCTAAGGAGGTTAGTACGCCCCCAAGATAGCAACTTTTTATATTGTACCTGGACCTGTGTTAAATAAGTGACTATTAATGACCAAGAATGTGGTAAATAAGTCTCTTGATAATGATAATAAAATAAGATGTAGCTCTGGTTGAGCAAAAAGAGTGCACAAACATAACAAGAATACATAACCCCTCATCATGATAGCCATGGGACTGCAGATATGTAATGTCCCTTTTTGGCATGACCCTAAATCTTGCCCTAGAATCACAAGCTTAGGATTGTAACTTACCACTTAGATTCTTAAAGAAAGATAAATCTTGGTTTAGGTCCTGTAATCATGTTAGAGATCCATCACTCAAGTAGCCTGACAATTGGTACTCCATATTGAACCCTAGAATAAAACATGAGTAACTCTACTTTAAATGATATTTTTGACCTTAGCAACTTCATGATGAACTAACTAGTCCTACTTTGTGTTTGCTCAATTATGGATCATACGAAACGGGGATGATGATAGGTGGTCTCGGTCTCTCCCCTCTTCATGTGGCGCATGCCATTCATATGACCCGTTGAGACTCTTAACCTCCTTGTCAATATCCGTGTTCCATCTCCCATAATCGACCTTTCTCCCTTGTTACACCATGGTAGAAGGTAGGATTATAATGGTTAATCCCATGATTGAACTAGACCTAGAGGCAGCACCATTTGATCCCAAAGGCAGAACCCCTCTGGCCCTTGTCGGCTCATTACATCCCACCCCCGGGTGGCGTATCTAGTGGAGATCAACCTAGACCTAAAGGCAGTACCCTCGGATATCCTAGGAGGAAAGTGTCATGTCCCCCAAAATTGTAGCATTGAGATATAAAGCATCGAAAACAAGGCAAACAAAATACATATTAAAAACATCAACTATTTAATATTATTATAATTATAATTATAAGAGATATTATAATTATAAATATTAATATAATATTGTAATTACCAAAATGTAAATACTAATTATTATAATCATTATAATATCTTAATGTGAAGAACATAATATATCAATATAAAAATTGTATCACATTGAAAGAAAATAATAATCGAAATTCACAATTCATTATTATATTAATATGAAGTATTAAACACCCAATAAATATCATAATATATATATATATATATATATATATATAAATGCAATCTAGAAAACAATATAAATAATCCTAATAAAAGTATATTAAATAAGAAACATTTAAAATACATAAAGTACATTAACCAACCTGCAAACACAGGCAGCAATTAAAGCATGAAAAGACGTCACTGTTAGAAAAGCAGTGATCAAACCTCAAAAAACCAAAAGGCATGACCCTCCGTGAATCGCATCTCTTTGGGAAGATATATGATAAGGTTAGATAAGAAGAAGAGGGGGCATTGATCAGAAAAAAGGAATGAGAACATAAGGAATAAAAGAATAAAGAAAAGCTGCACACTCACGGGTAATGTCAAATGTTGTGAATTATGGTCTGCTGAAAGCATAGAGCAGGATAAAAATAATCAATAGGCATGGTGATTGTTATTGTGTGTTAATTGTAATATATTTAGAGTTTAGTGAATAGGAGACAGCAGATGTATTGATTACTATAGGTTTAGTGAGTAGGAATTAGCAGATGCATTTATTATTATTTATTTCCAATCATAATATGCTTAGAATCTATTGAGTAGGGTCAATAGATGTGTTCATTATTTATTTCTAACCATGGTATATTTAGAACAGGATCAATAGATGTATTCTTTATTTGTCTCTAATTATAGTATGTTCAGAAATTCATATGAATAGGATCAATGGGTATATTTATTGTTTGTTTTCAGTTATAAGATGTTCAGAATTTATTAAGTAGGATTAACAATTACATTTACTACGGTTTGTCTCCTTCTAGTATAATCAGAAATTTATAAGAGTAAAATCAGTGGGATTATTATTATTGTTTATTATTGTTCTCATTATTTATTGGTTGTTATTGTTTATTTTTAATCACGATGTGTTGGAGACTTATATGCATATGTACACTGTTAATCTGTTTATATTATGATGACCATGTTCCACCATGGTGGGGAAGAAGGATTACGAAGGGGAATTCATGCAATGGAGTCTCCTAGATACGCCACCCGGGTATGGGACATGATGAGCCCACAAGGGCCAAGGGGGTACTTCCTCCTGGGTTATCCAAGGGTACTGCCCTTGGGTCTAGGCTGGTCTCCACTAGATATGCCACCCAAGGATGGGACGTAATGAGCCCACACAGGCCAGAGGGGTTCTGCCTCCAAGGTTATCCGAGGGTGCTGCCTCTAGGTCTAGTTCAATCATGGGATTAACCATTGTAATCTTACCTTCCTACCATGGTGTAGCATGAGGGGAGGATCAATTAGGAAATGTCAGTTATGATGCCTAATATTGATTTACTCACTTAATTCCAATGATCAATGTGGAGTACTAATATCTTGATTGTTAGGTTATTGGAGTGATGAAAATCTCTAACTTATATATAGGGACTAAACCAATTAAAAGTATCCTCTAGGGCCCATTGCTGGGAAAATTGATAATTTAGAATAGATTTGGTATAATACCCATTAGGGACATTACAAGCAGTATCAAAGCATCTTTCCTGCCATCCTGTGTATGCTTCATGTATTAAGTGTATGCTTCATGCTTCCTATGTATGTGTATTCAAGTGTATTCGAGTGTATACCTTGCAACTGTTGATGTTGTCGCTGCGGGCTACATATTTCCGCCATGTTGTGAACAATAAATTCATATAGCCTAACGGCTATGCATTTATTGCATTAATCAAAATGAAGAGGTGCTTCACTTGGCAACTATATTATTTTTAATTGGGCCAACCCTCCTTGTAATTCGCACAATTTATTTGTAATTATATTTTCCATATGCGGCCAACCTTGTTCATAAAGAGGTGCGACCTCTTGCTCACATTGTATATGTACAAGTTCATTTCATTCATTCAAGGCATAAAGTCAAGTTCGTCTATCATTCCATCTACAAGTGCGAATCACTTCTACAGCAGTGCGAATTATTCAGTTTGTGTGGTGTTGGATATTGGCCTTGTGATTGGCCTCATTGTAAAGAGAATTGTTGACATTATTTATATATATAAGAAGAGATCTTTGTTGCTGGGTTTTTTTCCCTCAAGTGGAGGGTTTTCCCAGGGTATATGTTGTGTCTATGTGTTTGAATTTAAATTAAAATTTGCTTATTCACATCTGATCATAAAAACTAACATGGTATCAAAGCAGGTTTAAGAAGATCGTGATCAGATTTCTATAAGCAGCGCTTTCATCCATTCTTGTTCTCATCTTCTTGCATCTATCTTATCTTCAAAAAAGGTGAACGGGCTCAAGATCAAAGATAGACTTGAAGGTGCTTCCAATTTCACATCTTGGAAGTTTAGAGTAATGCTTGCATTGGAAGAAAATGAGATTGCTGAGTTCATGGAGAACGAAATTCCAGAACCTTCTGATGAGAATGAGAAGTCTCAATGGAAGAAGAATTGCACTAAGGCAAAGAAGATTTTGGTAGACTCCGTGAAGGATCACCTTGTGCTGGTCATCTCCAAGTTGAAGACAGCAAGGGAAATGTTCAAGACCTTCGAGGAAATGTATAAGATCAACAATACAAGTAGAGCTCTTGCATTAAAGCAACAGCTTCATCATATCAAGATGGTGAAAGGAGACTCTATCATCTCATTCTTCACGAAGATCACCGAATTGAGAGATCAACTCTCTACCATTGGGCATATGGTTGATGATAAGGATTTGGCTATGTTGACGCTTAATGGTCTTCCTCAATCTTGGGAGCCATTTATCCAAGGTATCAGTGGAAGATCAAAACTACCTAAGTTTGCTCGCTTGAAGGCAAATTGCATTCAAGAAGAATCAAGATTGGCTGCAAGAGGCAATGGGAAAAGTTCTACAAATGAAGACATTCATGTACTTGCCGCTCAATCTTCAAAGAAGAAGGAAGAGAAGGGAAGAAAGGCAACTTCAAGAGGTATAGAGATAAAGGATCAGATGGTGCCTCTGCATCTAAGAAGAAGAAGAACCTCTCCCGCATACAATGCTTCAGATGTGATAAGTTTGGTCACTATGCAAAAGATTGTTCCTTATCAAGTGGTTTTCTATTCTATTCTGCCTTATCAAGCAATGTTCCAACGGATAACAACACTTGGTTAATTGATAGTGGTGCCTCACACCACATCACGGGTTTTAGATAACATCTATCTAATTTGGTGGAAAGAGATTCAAGTGTTCAAGTCATAATTGGAGATGATGCGTGTTATTCTGTGAAAGGAGTTGGGACCTAAACTCTTCACTTATATTCCGGCATCTCCTTGCAGTTGAGTGATGTACTATTTGTACCAAGCATCAAGCGGAACCTTGTCTCTATTTCAGCCTTGGAGGACAAGGGATATCAAGTTGCATTCTCCGAAGGAAAAGTTCTTGCATGGCCAAAGAACTCAAGTATCAAGACTGGCCAAGTGATTGGAGTTCGTCGTGAGAGTCTCTACAGACTTTCCACTCGTCCATTTCAGGCTTTGTTGCATGATTCATCAAGTTCGTGTGAGCTTTGGCATAGAAGACTTGCTCACCTTCACTTTAGAGAACTTCCATCCATGGAGAAGATGGTCACAGGCCTTCCTAAACTCAGCCAGGAGCATGAAGGCACTTCTCGAGGATGCGCTTTGGGTAAGAATACTAAAGGTCCATTTCATAGTAGTGAGAGTATATCTAAATGTATTCTAGACCTTGTTCATTCTGATTTGTGTGGTCCAATGTTTGTTGCTTCTTTGAGTGGTTTCTTGTATTATGTAATTTTCATTGATGACTACTCTAGAAAGACTTGGATTTATTTCTTAAAGACTAAAGAATCCTTGAGAAATTCAAGGAATTTAAAGCTCAAGTAGAGAACTTGTCTGGGAAGAGGATCAAAGTTCTGAGATCTGACAACAGCGGAGAATACATCTCTGGAAATTTTCGTAACTTTTGTGTTAAGGCAGGAATTAAGAGGGAGTTTTGTGTTCCCTGCAATCCACAGCAGAACGATGTTGCAAAAAGGAAGAACAGATCTATTGTAGAAGCAGCTAAAGCCATGATCCATGATCAAGATCTGCAAACCTTGCTTTGGGCTGAGGCATCTAGGACAGTTGTGTATGTTCAAAATCGGAGCCCTCATCATATCTTGGAGAACATGACTCCTGAAGAAGCTTTCACGAGTGTGAAACCTGAAGTAAGTCATTTGAGAATCTTTGGTTCTCCTGTGTATGTTCATGCGCCTAAAGATAAAAGGACAAAATTGGAACCATCTAGCAAGAAGGGAATATTTGTGGGCTACAATGAGTCTTCAAAAGCCTACATAGTTTACATTCCAAGTCAAAAACTGATAGAGATCAGCAGGGTGTTACATTTGAAGAGGATGTTGCATTTAAGAGATCTAAGGGCACTCACATGGAGATAGACAATGAAGACCAAGAGTCTCCTCAGGACATAGAAGTTGACCATACTCCTGAGATTCAGATGGAGGCTGTTGATCCTAAAGAAGATGATGATCCAGTTGAGCCTTTGGAACCTACTGATGGGCCTACAAACATTGTTATTGGTAGAAAGAGACCTCTTTGGGCTAGGCAAACAATGCAAGAGGTAGAAAAATTTGCAGCCCTGAGAGGAACATTCAGAGAGAGAAAAAGACCTCACAAGTTTTCGAGCTATGTTGCATTGATGAGCCAAATGATTGAATATGAGCCTTCCAATGTTGAGGAAGCTTCAAGTCAGCAAGTATGGAGAGATGCTATGGCTGAAGAGTATCAATCTATTCTCAAGAACGATGTTTGAGATATAGTACCTAGACCAGAAGGAAAATCTGTTATATCCTCTAAGTGGCTCTTCAAGATCAAGCATGCGGTTGATGGAAGCATCAAGAAGTACAAGGCTAGGTTTGTGGCTAGAGGATTCTCTTAGAAAGAGGTAATAGACTATGAGGAAACATTTTCTCTAGTTGCTCGTTATACCTCCATCAGGACTATCATTGCTATTGCAGCAGCTAAAAGATGGAAGTTACACCAGATGGACGTGAAGACAGCATTTCTAAATGGTGTAATTGAAGAAGAGGTATACATTGAGCAACCTGATGGATTTGAGGTTCATGGGAAGGAGTCTCATGTTTGCAGATTGAAGAAGGCTTTGTATGGCCTTAAGCAGGCTCCTCGTGCTTGGTCTGAGAGGATTGATCGTTACCTATTGAGCTTGGGTTTCTCCAAGAATGATGCTGATTCAAACCTGTACTTCAAGGTGATTAATGGTGAGGCATTGATCTTGGTTCTCTATGTTGATGATCTATTTCTTACTGGAGAAGAACACCTCATTATCAAATGCAAGAAGGAGTTGACTTCTGAATTTGAAATGAAGGATCTCAAGTACATGCATTACTTCCTTGGTTTAGAAGTATGGGAGAGGCCTAACGAGATCATTTTGAGTCAAGGGAAGTATACAATAGACATCTTGAAGAGGTTTGGTATGATGGATTGCAAATCCATGTCTACATCGATGGAGACCAATCTACAGAAGCTAAAAGAGTCTGCAACTAATTCAGATCTAGTGGATCCTACATTGTACAGGAAGTTGATTGGATCGTTGATGTATCTAGTCAATACTAGACCAAATATTTGCTATGCAGTGAGTGCACTTAGTCAATTCATGTGTGAACCAAGGCAAATACATCTAGTTGCAACAAAGCATATCCTGAGATACTTGCATGGCACAGTTGGGTATGGCTTGAAATATTCTTCTGGTGTGGACTTGGAGCTACATGGATATTCTGATTCTAATTAGGCACGTGTGTTGCGGATCGGAAGAGCACCTCTGGATGTTGTTTCAATTTGGGGTCTGCTATGATCTTCTGGTGCAGCAGGAAGCAGTCTTCAGTGGCACTGAGCACCGCAGACGCCGAGTATATTGCAGCTCGAGAAGCAGTGTGGTTTCGGAAACTCCTTGTAGGATTGTTCAGGCAATCATCGGAGCCAACTATCATTCATTGTGATAATCAAAGTTGTGTGAAGCTTTTTGTCAATCTTGTGTTTCATGACAGACCAAAACATGTTGAGATCAAATATCACTACATCCGAGATATGGTATTGAGGAAAGCAATCCAGTTGAGATACATTAGCACTGATGAGCAAACGGCCGATATTCACCAAGCCTCTCTCCAGAATAAAGTTTGTGTACTTTCGAGACAAGCTTGGAGTTGTGGAGAATGAAGCCGTAGCTGAGAGGGAGACTCAGCTTCAGTGATCTTCTGTAATTTTCTTTAATGCATTTCTCTTTGTGAGAGAGATTTGAGGTGCAAGCCCTTGTTAATGCATCTTTCTCTCTGAGAGAAATTTGAGGTGAAAGCCCTTGTTCCACCCTTTGGGAGTAGCCATGGTGGATGTCATGTTGAGTGAATCCATGACAACATCACTTGTGTTTATCCACCCTCTGGGAGTAGCCATGGTGGACGTCATGATGAGGTGACGACATCATGTTGAGTGATTCCGTGATGGGCACTTGTGCACATATAGCATACATGGGAGTAGCCATAGTGGTTGATATCACGTTGAGGTGATATGTTCCTCTCCACATATGGGTGTAGCCATTGTGGGTGTCGTGTTGAGAGAGTCCATGACATTGTGTATCGGAAGTATTCCTCCCTAGCTAAGAGGGAGTGTTGATGTTGTAGCTGCAAGCTACATACTTCCGCCATGTTGTGAACAATAAATGCATATAGCCTAACGGCTATTCATTTATTGGATTAATCAGAGTGAAGAGGCGCTTCACTTGGCAACTATATTACTTTTAATTGGGCCGACCCTCCTTGTAATTCGCACCATTTATTTGTAATTATATTTTCCATATGTGGCCGACCTTGTTCATGAAGAGGTACGACCTCTTCCTCACATTGTATATATACAAGTTCATTTCATTCATTCAAGGCATAAAGTCAAGTTCGTCTATCATTCCATCTGCAAGTGCGAATCACTTCTATAGCAGTGCGAATTTATTCAAGGAGTGTGAATTATTCGGTTTGTGTGGTGCTGGATATTGGCCTTGTGATTGGCCTCATTGTAAAGAGAATTGTTGCCATTAGTTATATAAATAAGAAGAGATCTTTGTTGCTAGGTTTTTTTCCCTCAAGTGGAGGGTTTTCCCAGGGTATATGTTGTGTCTATGTGTTTGAATTTGAATTAAAATCTGCTTATTCACATCTGATCATAAAAACTAACAGCAACTTATATGTATTCAAGTGTATTCAAGTGTATACTCTATCGCTTAAGTGTATACTTTGTGGCTTATGTGTATTCAAGTGTATTCAAGTGTATACCTTGCGAATTATATGTATTCAAGTGTATACTTTGTGGCTTATGTTCAAGTGTATTCAAGTGTATACCTTGTGGCTTTTATGTATTCGAGTGTATTCAAGTGTATACCTTGCGACTTGTGTGTATTCAAGTGCATACCTTGTGGCTTATGCATATTTGATTGTATTCAAGTGTATACTTTGTGACTTACATGTATGTAAGTGTATGATTTGTGAACTACATGCTTGGCGACTTACGTGCACTCATGTTTATACATGCGACTTACATATTAAAGTGTATACTTTACATGTATTCATATGTATGCTTTGTGACTTCTTGTACCCGTGAGTATACTTCATGTATTGTTTACATATATGCTTCATGCTTCTTGTGTATACTCTATGTATTGCATGTATCACATGTATCTAAGTGTTACTTGATGTATCCTCAACGAGATGTGCTCTTATAATTACTTTATGCTTAAAAACTATGAAAATATTAAAAATGTTGTCTGTCAAGTTGCTTAAGTTGGTTGGTTGTTTGCTTGAGCCAGTTGGTTGTTTGCTTGAGCTACTTGCTTGCGTGCTTGAGCTACTTCGTTATGTGCTTGTCATGTCCCCGAATCAAAACACTAAAATTTCTAGTCACTGAAATGCAAATATGTAAAACAATATAAATGAGAATAAAATAAATAACAAAATTACATAATATTATTATATGAATATTTTTAAAAAAATATAGGTACAAACGCTAATATTAATAATTTAAATATTAGTATTATATATATGATTATATTGTATAAATGTAATACTAAGTCTGGATATAGATAGCAAATAAAATAAAACTAAACAAACCAATAACTAAGAGCATATGTTCATGCAAATGAACATAAATATAAAATATAAATATAAATATATTAAGATAATCTTGGAAGAACAATATAAATATTTAAAACCTTATAAATTGTAAAAGCATGCTGGGCATCGTTGTTTGAGAAGGCAGCACCAAACGAGGCACGACCCTCCAAAGGAAGTCGCACCTCTTCTCCAACGTGAGAAGATATAAGGGATTGGAAATCGCTAGTCGGGAGGACAATTACAATTATCATCAGACATGTTTGGAAGGAACCGGCGTCCTGACTACATACACGATCTCCCATCAAAGATCCAAAGCACATAGTAAGCATCAATACCATCATGTCTCACTGTTGACGCAAAGGACAAAGGAAGGAGTATACAGCCGTTATGTGGAGGGTATTCTACGCAAGGATGTTAGCATTGAACAAGTCAATAGTGGGACAATGTGTCTATACGCAACCACTAAGCTGCATGACGATTTGAATCATGAAGCAAAATCGAACCGACCATGGCCTAACTTAATATTAAACCCCTTGTCATTAAAATATAATAGAAGAAAAGGTTTATTTACAAGAGGAACAATGCCCTGCAAAAGAAGGCATGAGTTAAGGATCAAGAAAAGGGACACAACCATCGCCAGCCACTTGATATATACCAAAGTTGGACTGTTGAGACTATGTGTCCTACACGATAAAGGAAGACTCACGTACAATCAGCAACTGGCCATAATCAAGTATTTAATCAATAGCAATAAAGGTAATTAAAAGATATTGATACCTATTGGACAGTGATCATACTCAACCAAGGGGTGTGATTCTGTCTTGGAGGAAATAAGAGGGACAAAATATATTCTAAAGGACGGGTAGTCTCGGGGATCTAATCAGACATAGAGTAAGGATGGACAAGTATATTGGGAATGGGTAATAAAGAATAATGTAAACTCATCAAAGTATTAAGCATATATATACATTTTAGACGGGCTTGTCCTGAGTGCCGCTTGGTGGCTTTAGCTATTTTGTGCATGACGCGCATAGGAGATGGAAGAGGGCATGTAAGAAAGAGGCACAGGCTGCTATACAGTAAGACATATATAATTTGAGTAAGAAACAGTGAACCATTCAAACAGGTATTTCAAGTCCTAACAAACTGTGATTTGTTATTGTTTATGTTCATACCATCAATCTATTAATCTGGGCTGGGAAGGTAGATAGTTTGTAGACGGATCAAGCAATAAGAGGTACGTACCCTCAACCATCTGAAATAACATTGAGGTTTATATAATCGAATTCCAGTTCCTATGACAGTGGGTTACAGTGTAATGCCTAACTCATATCTTATTAGAATCAATATCAGTGAATGTCTAATATGTGATGATTTATGAATTCAATAGGATAAGTAAATGCATAGAGAGATTAAATGACACGTTTGCAATCAATAGATATATGTGTCTATATATTGAGTTCATCTCTACAGCGTAAGTGAATGTCAAATTCCACATATAGAAATAAATGGGTATTATTTGTCAATATCACAAATATGTTGCTTACAGCAATTATTGTGCCTTCATAATGCTACTATGACTTTACCTTGAAGAATAGACTTCAAGCCCAAATTCCCTTTCGCTAACACTCGATAAGGATAGGGAGCGTGTGGAGGGAAAGGCGGGTAAATCGGTCCAATGTTGGACGGTCCCAAGACGGGTAGTAAACCTTGAGGGAGTCCAATTCGAGATCGTGCACGCCCTTGGCACAGTAAATCTTCCATCCAACGAGGTTAGGAAGAGGAACGAAGCGAGGATCTACTCCGCTTGGGAGTAATAAGTCATATTAGTTTATGATGTGTTTATGCACTAGATGATAATGCATCTTCCTTATCCTTAAAATGCTCAATCGGGTGTTGTCTAATTTGAATTGGATTAAGGAACTATGTGTGGTTGTCGGTAATGCATGATGTGTGCAAGCCCTAAAGGTAAATTACATGTGCAAAATTAGGTGTTGGTAAATAAATTTCTTAACCCTAACTTGTGCATTTTATGTTTCTAATAAGGGGGACATTACAATGCTTGAGCTAGTTGCTTGTGTGCTTGAATTGGTTGCCTACTTGCTTGAGCTGGTTGCTTGAATGCTTGAGCTACTTGCCTACTTGCTTGAGCTGGTTGATTGCGTGCTTGAGCTACTTCCCTACTTGCTTGAACTTGTTGCTTGCGTGCTTCAGCTGGTTGTTTGCGTGCTTGAGCTACTTGCCTACTTGCTTGAGCTGGTTGCTAGTGTGCTTGAGCTACTTGCCTACTTGCTTGAGCTGGCTGCTAGTGTGCTTGAGCTACTTGCCTACTTGCTTGAGCTGGTTGCTTACATGCTTTACTTGCTTGTCTACTGGAGCTACTTGCCTATGTGCTTGAGCTACTTGTCTGTGTGTTTGAGCTGGTTGCTTGCTTGCTTGAGCTACTTGTTTGCTTGCTTGAGCTACTTGCCTCTGTGCTTGAGCTACTTGTTGTCCTAGTTGAGCTACTTGCCTGCTTGGTCAAGCTACTTGGTTGTCTACTTTAATTTTTGATTCATGTGGTTTTAAATTGTACTGATTCACAAACTCCAACTTGTGGGTTTTGAGAATTAAGGAGAACTAGTAGAACTTAAGAATATTAGTCAATACATTATCCTCATAACTAGAATAACCATCACTAGGTTAATTCTAACTCCTATCGTAGCTAATTATAATAATAATACTATTTATAATTATAATACTATCTACGATAATTATATATAATAATATTTAAATTACCATTATTTATTTTTATATTTATTTTATTTAGTTATTTGTATTTCAATACTTCGCATTTTAATACTAAAATATAATAGCGTTAAATTGCTAGTATGTATTTTGTTTTTTTTTTTTCATTTATTTGTATTGTGATGTGTTATAATTTCGGGGACATGACAGTCCACCCTGCCCAAGATTGCTTACCCTCAAGCAATCATAATCTAAGATGTGTAATCTTAAGATACTACTCCTTGTGGTAATGATATTAGCTTTGATAGGAATTGGAAGTTCTAACCGAAGTGATGGTTATTTTGGCTATGAGGATAATTTTTTTGACTACTATTCTTAAGTGCTGCTCTTTCTCCAAAACTCTCAAAACCCAAGAGTTGGAGTTTGTGAATTAGTATAACTTAAAAACACATGAATCAAAAATTAAAGCAAACAACCAAGTAGCTCAACCAAGCAAGCAAGTAGCTCAACCAGGCAAACAAGTAGCTCAAGCAAACAAACAAGTAGCTCAGGCAAGGAAGCAACCAGCTCAAGCACACAGACAAGTAGCTCAAGCAACCAACCAACCAGCTCAAGCACACAGGCAAGTAGCTCAAGCACACAACCAAGTAGCTCAAGCACACAACCAAGTAGCTCAAGCAAAAAACCAACCAGCTTAAGCAACTTGATAGACAACATTTTAACATTTTCATAGTTTTTTAGCATAAAGTAACCATAAACATAATGACGAATTCCACCATACATCCCATATACATAGTGACTAGCTCCAACATTCATCACATACATAATGGCTAACTAGCAGATCACAATGGTTGACACACATAAGTCCATAATGCATCTTAGATAGAAAGAATATCAATGCATTGCGCACTACATCGTGGCTCCTATCCTTTCCTCCAGTATACACATAAGCACACAATATACACTTGAAGTCACAATGTATATGCAAGGTATACACATAGTTGCATAAATACATGTAGGTCACAAAGTATACACATGGAAGGCATACACGTGCATTATTGGCTTACTTAAGAAAGTCGAATAGTTAAGTCTAATTGAATGGTAGTTAAAGTGGGAATGTCTCGCAAGATGGCAGGAACATGCTTTGATACCACTTGTAATGTCCCTTTTTGGGATAACCATAAATCTTGCCCTAGAATCACAAGCTTAGAGTTATAACTTACCACTTAGATTCTTAAAGAAAGATAAACCTTGGTTTAGGTCCTATAATCATGTTAGAGATCCATCACTCAAGTAGCCTGACAATTGGTACTCCATATTGAACCCTAGAATAAAAATGAGTAACTCTACTTTAAATGATATTTTTGACCTTAGGAACTTCATGATGAACTAACTAGTCCTACTTTGTGTTTGCTCAATTATGGATCATACGAAACAAGGATGATGATAGGTGGTCTCAATCTCTCCCCTCTTCATGTGGCGCATGCCATTCATATGACCCGGTGAGACTCTTAACCTCCTTGTCAACATCCATGTTCCATCTCCCATAATCGACCTTTCTCCATTGTTACACCATGGTAGGAAGGTAGGATTACAATGGTTAATCCCATGATTGAACTAGACCCAGAGGCAGCACCCTTTGATCCCAAAGGTAGAACCCCTCTGGCCCTCGTGGGCTCATTACGTCCCACCCCCCGGTGGCGTATCTAGTGGAGATCAGCCTAGACCCAAAGGCAGTACCCTCGGATATCCCAAGAGGCAAGTACCCCCTTGGCCCTCATGGGCTCATTACATCCCACCCCCGGGTGGCATATCTAGGAGACTATGTTGCATGAATTCCCCTTTGTAATCCCTCTTCCCCATCATGGTGGAAGCATAAACACAATGATAGAATTTTTAAATAAGTATATCAGCAAGTAAGGACTAATAATATCACACATGGATCATTCTCCTTAAATAACACAAATGAAGAACTAGCATCAACAAGACTATCTATATATAACATAAAATTATCACTCCTAAATATCCCTAAGTAGTAACAATAAAATGTTATCTATAAGTTGTTACTCCTAGATACATTAATATCAACAACATTACTTTGCATCCAGATAACAATAATGATGTTCTAAATAACATCATGCATTATTTGCACTTATGATTCCTTATTATCACCTAATATCTTTATTCATAGCATAGTCATTAAGTAACCATAATGATATCATAATAATATTAAATATCACCTAACCCCTATGCTTCCCTAATCACATAAGATTATCTTACTCAATGATAAATAATATAATATTACCAGTAGTTTTATGACCTTTAACAGCCACCTGATAAATATTTCTGATTGTGCTTGACTTATCTGTTTTTATTACTAATGCCTCTTCCTTTTCCTTCCCCCTCCCCCACCCCCCGATGCCTCTAAATGTTCAAGTCTATTCATTTAGATACTCCACGATTTGGTGGAGGTTCACGCCCTTTCAGAAACCGTGGGCTTCTTTTCAATGGACGTGTCTTTTCTTAATAACTTTATTGCTGCTCTTACTCAAACAATTTTAATTCCCCAATCGCTGCTTCATTTTGGTATTAGTTATGTTTATCTGTATTGCCTTAATAGGCCCGTCTCTTTCCTTTGTCTTATGCAATGGTGCTGGTGATAGTGTAGGCTAACATATTTATTATTATTAGTTCAATACAAATTTGTAATATATTTATTATTATTGTTTTTATATTAGTTTTTCTTCTTTCTTTTTATCTTTATATCTTTTAGGATTTATAATGGTATTTAAATTGTTAATACTCATTTTGTATTTTTACTATTTATAATTATAATACTATCTACGATAATTATATATAATAAAATTTAAATTACCATTATTTATATTTATATTTTTTATATTTATTTTAGTTAGTTATTTGTATTTCAATACTTCACATTTTAATACTAAAATATAATAGCATTAAATTGCTAGTATGTATTTTGTTATTTTTTCTCATTTATTTGTATTGTGATGTGTTATAATTTCAGGGACATGACAAGTTACTAGAATAGATCTTCATCTCAACTAGGCTATGAATCTTAATCCATGTCGTAAACGCATTCAATGCTATAACTAAGAGCATACATTTAATGCCCATGTCAATATATAATCTAACTGCTAGAACTTTGTATAGTTCGAAAACAAGACTTGATGTCTTACTAAGGTCAATAATACCATACAAATTCTTCAAATTTTTAAAGCGACAACAAGAATATTTACATTGTCTAAAGACGAATTAAAGACAATATTGAAGTTGCATACTCAACACTCAATTTGTTGAAGAGGTCGAACTAAGGAGTTTCAACAATAGCAGGAGAAAAACAATCTTTATCAAAGGCAGGTGCAGAAGAACGAGCTTGTTCACTAGTCACAAAAAATATTTTGTCAAATCGCACAAAGTCATCACCAAAAAGTGTGTCGAATTGCATGAATATTTAATCCATAAACCCTTCCGCATATGTAAAATATACCACACTAAAAAAAACCATTGAAATCCATTGGCCACATGCACTAATTGTTGAAATCAGTTTTAATCATTGTAAAATTGAGAAAATTTAGGTCAAAATTGGCAATCAACAATTTTTTGGAAAAACGCAATTTTAATAGGGAAAAAATTGGAATCCCTATCGATCCACAATTAATTGCGTAAAATCACAATTTTTGCTTCTATGGTTAAAACTACAAGATAAGGGTGACTTATAAGACATTGCATGCCCCCAAGCTTTGCCAATGGGGAAAGAGG
This sequence comes from Sequoia sempervirens, assembly GCA_007258455.2. Lineage (NCBI taxonomy): Eukaryota > Viridiplantae > Streptophyta > Pinopsida > Cupressales > Cupressaceae > Sequoia > Sequoia sempervirens. The sequence continues at coordinate 124,718 of VDFB02336806.1, read as the reverse complement.
CTAGAGGTTAAAAAACCCAAAACTATGAATATTCACTATTCTTCCAAACCTTCATCCCCAAACTAAAAAATGCTTAAAGGTGCTTATCTACTATGAGTGTCCATTTTTTTTGACAACTTTCTTCCAAAGTGTTTCATAAATTCCCTTGTAGGGTGATCTTCATCTTAGATGTCACAATTGAGCGGTATCTCTTTTGTCAATTCACCCAAGACATGCTTTTGGCCTTGTACATTGGATTACACAACACTAAAATTGGATGTGGCAGGTTATCCAATTCAACATTCAACATATACATTCTTTAGGGTGTAAAACATTGTCCAAGGCTTTGAACACAGATCTCCATTATAAAATCCTCAACAATTTACCATTTGAGCTCATCCAATTTGATAATATTTTAAATTAAGCATTTGTACACAGCTCATAAAAAACATAGGAGTGCACTTGGATCCTTAATATGGTTACATTCAACTATACCTCAAGGTGCTTCACCCATGGGAATGAAACCTAGGTTTATTACCTACATACATGAGGAAATAAAATGTCATTAGTGTCAATGACTACTAGTGGAGGTTTTCTTGAGATGAATTAAAATTTCATATAGTCCAAATCACACAAAAATTTAAATTCTAAATTTGGAAACACAAACTCACCTTCTATAATATTACAAGTTACCTCCAATACAAGAAAAATGATAGAAATTTAAAATTGTTCACATGTTAGGCATAGTTATTATGAGGCTTAATACATTTTTTGCAAAAAAAATAAGTAAATACATAGTTAAAGGACAGGCTATTGCAATTTATTGACATTGTAACATCATAACCAAACCATGCAGAACATTTCAAGGAAACATTAAACGTGTTCAATCTAATGTCTCTTAATCAAATTGGGCACAGATCTCTAAGACAGTAACGTGGCTTTTGTATTTGATTAAAATTTCTTTACAGTTACAATGCTAGTCCCACAGGTCAGATAAGAAAAGCAGCATACACACCACCAAGGTATAGAAGGATATGAACATGGGGGAAAAGCACAATCAGATTTTGTTATATATGAACAAAACAAAAGTGAAAAGTTATCAAATTTAGCTTGATAAAGCTTACATGACATCCAACAACTGTCAATTTGTGTCTGATTTAATACTATTCCTTCAGAAATTTAACTTACAGATAACTCCAGTTGTCACATATCATTTTATAGTTTTAAATAAATAAATTCATTTATTTCCTTTCCAAACACCATTAGCAAGCATTACATCAAAGCTAGGAATGATGCTTACTTGTAAAGCACTGCAAGCCGCAAAAGTTCAGTGTAATGGATATAATAAAAATCAACCTTTCTCCAATCAAGCCAAACAGAAGCAAATATGTGTGCTGGAGTGTTCACCAAAAGCTCATCCAGGTTTGGCATGATAACAGCAATTCTGTAGCTGAAATATCCAAGATTACATCAGAAGTGAAAATCAATAATCTTTCTTGACTGAGATTTAATGACAAAGCTTCAATAGAATTCCCTTATTGCTCATCGGATTAGTAGTTATTAAGTATTAAACAAGTACATCATAAATATAAAGAGTTCTGCACTACAGGGACTGCATATCAAGTACAATACAAAAACAGAAACAAAATATTATGAAAGATAATTAAGTAAAAAATTTATTGATATTTGGAAACCCTTAATGAATGAATGCTCAAAAGAACAATCATCAGTTAGCATAAATGAAGACAACTAAATAATATTTAGAGCATCTCAAACTGAAAATTAATTATTAAATAACCAAGAAAATGAAGATGTAGTATGCTATCCCAAATGGCATATAATTTTTTCGATTTTACTAAATGATTATTCTAGGCAGGGCAGGCATTTTGTCAAACAGTTGCTCTTCTTTAATTCTGTGCATGCTTTCAGCTTACTTTCTCTGTATAGATAACTGTTTGTATACAGTTTTGCATAATAACAAATTCTCACAATCCACACATACAGCAGCATCAATTTAAACACTCTCAACCAATAAGTACATGGCACTACTCACTTCAATTAATATAATAGAAGAATTATAAGGCCCTTCCAAAATAAAGATATTCAACTGCTATATTAATTCACAGGGGATTACCATCCAATGATATTTACAAGAAATAACTAGACATTTGAATCTCCTGACCTGTAGATAATGCACCGGTACTTAAACTTTATTTGCACAGCACTCACTATAAATATATATCACCAACGCCTTGCACTGTTGCATATATTCCCGTGGCTGATTGACTGATTTCATCAATTCTTTATAAGGCTGTAGCACAAACCAGTTTTTTGAATGTTCCTCACTCCAGTTTTCTATACGTCGAATTTGGGGCCAATATCGCATTTCATCATTATCCACGATATTAGAGTATTCACTGCCAAGGCATGGAATGTTATGCAACCCGCCGTCTCATTTAAAACTCATCAGAGAATAAACACAAGCTACAGGAAGATAATATAAAAATATGCAGCTCCCAGGAAGTAACACCCGTCATGTGTAATATTCTGAAAGCTCTACCAAACATCCACGCTGGCTTCAATTTAACTCCCTAGCTTCCACGTCATCCAACCATGCTCCCAAAGGCCATTTGCTCCCTTCATAAGGCAGTTACTCGTAAATCACACGTCCCTGCCAAAGCTCTTCACATGCCACGAAGAAACTGGGAACTAAGGTTGTGGAAATCATAACGAAGACTCGAGAATATTATTTTCTTTAATTCCCGACTCAGCAATGCGGAAGCTTAGAATATAGCTCCTATGCCACATCTTTGCTTAATCTGACAGCTTCCCAAAGAAAATCCACGTAATCCTTCATATATATTACTTCTAAATGATTGACGGCTTAACCAAGAAGAGGAAGGTGGCAGTTCAAGACCAATACGGCATACTTAATAGGTTTTTCAATCTCAAGATTTAATTTAGAAGAATTCCTGTCTCATTCGATGCCTCCAAGCCGCTAAATGACAAACATCGATTACATGGCAATATTAATATTTCCTTGTTACAAATCGTTGTCTTCATTCTTTGCTATGACGTTTCATCTTCAATCTTTCGATGTCCTCATACCACAACTTCTAAATGGCTCCAAATGTTTTCTTATTTGCAATAAAGTTACGATTTCCTGAAGGAAGCGTAGTATGAAGAAGTTAAGGTCGGTGCCGAATAAGACTCTTCTCCTCTGAAGATTCAGCTACTCCCGTAAATCAGATGTTTTTCCAATACTCTGTATCATAGTGCGGCATGATTTCTAAAACCGGCTCCTTCAATAATCATGATATCCTTTGTCCAAGCTGCTCCCGACAAATCTATTAACCGGCGTTTTATAGTTTAATTAACGGGACCATACAATATGGAGTGCTATTGAATTAAGATATGTAAATCTCCGAATGACTTTGCTCAATATTAAATCGACCTTCATCTATATCCTCAAGATTGGCGCTTCATATGTTGGCAAAGGAAGTTTGAAGGTAAACCAAATTGGAAGATCTATACCTACCATTCGATTCAAAGACTTCTAGGCTTCAAACATAAATGACAGGGAATGAATCTGCTTCATTAAAGAGTCGACTTGGTGCACATGTAAAACAACTTTGAAATTTCCTCCAAAAATTTCCAAACTTCAATCTCTGTGAGAACTTGATATGGAAAAGTCTGTAGCAAACTGATTCCAAAGAATAAATTCAAGACTTCAGATCAGACATTGCAGCTTAATAAACCTTTCTTTCATATACTCATATTGAGGCGTAAATTGTATATTTCATACCCAATTCTCCTTTAATATGAAGCAGCAGCCTAATTTTGAAACAAAATAGAACAATTAATTTGGCATTAAGCTGAATAGCATATATCATAACCTCAATCTCAAATTCTGTAGTAACAATTAACTCATTGTGTGAAACCTGGATGGCTCCACCTGCAATCAGCCTGGGCAGATCTTTCACTGCCGAAGCCAATCTTCTTTCGGAGGTCTCCCCACCTCAGAAAGGCTGTGAACTTCGTTCACCCACAAGAACCTGTGGTCAATTTCCAAAATACCACTTGCTGCAAAAAGCTCTTCCACAACTTTTATTCTTCTCCGCTTCGTAACTCCTATTGTGACTTCTTGCCGCCTTCTTTTTTTTCATTTTCACTTTTTTAAATTTAATTCTGTTTTCAAAAGTGACTTATTCAATATACTTTAATTTGCTGAATTAGGTTACTTTTTTGCACCTATAAATAATTAATTCAAGTTGCCTTTTTATAAACTTAACCTTTTGGCAACCTTAAATTAATTATTTAATCACAATGCCGACTTATAAGAATGGGGACATTACAGAAGAAGTTAAGAGAGCTTATGAAGTGTGAAAGCTCTCTAAAATCATAGTCACAACAATAAAATCCCTACAAGAAGCAAAGAAAGACGAATGAAAGAAAGCATATTAATGTCCACAAATGACAAAATAGGTTAACGAGGCTTAGAATCTACAACCAGTTATCAAATAGAAGTGTCATGGAAGGCCCTTGGTTATGAAAAGTTACTGAACACGATGCCAAGAAAATGGTGAACAAAGAATAATCGGTTGAACCCCAAGCCATAAAACATAGTACACATATGGACAACCCTACAAGGTAAAAAAACCCTCAAAGAAACATGAAGTAATGAAAATCCATAATCATATCAAAAGACCAAAGCTATTCCATGTATGCAGTATGGCTCAAATCAAAAGAACCAACAACATCATCATCTATCGCCAACACAAAACCCAAGCAAAATCTGAGAATTCTTATAGGGGAACTCCCGCTATTGAGGAAGGTCGAGATGGACAATCCTAGGAGAAAGTGAGAACTCCCCCCTAAATACTCAAGGTCAATGAATCTCTGAAAAGCAAAGAAAAACCTAGAAATGTACATATGTCTTTGTAATTTAGGCCATGGACCTAAGGAAGGCCCTTGATGCAAAATGAAGTAGATCCACTGAGCCTAGAAAAGGGCCATGGATATTGGGGCATTCTAGAAATAGCATGCAGAAACGCATGCCATCTAATTAGTTTGTCTCCCTTAAGATGTGAAACACTTATATCCAAAGGGTGCTTATGCCTCCAATTGCTATGGTGAGCAGAAAGAAGTAATCAACCTAACAATTCCAAGGGTCTCCTATATGGATCAAACTAAGACTACTATGGTTCCAAAGAAAAACCTCTGCCCAAGGTAGTTAAATAAGTGGACAAAAAAACACTTGGGCCTCTATACAAACAATGATATGTCCATCAAATATCATAGTAAGTATGGCACATAAAACGAGTAATCCTTAGTCTCAATCTCCTCCAAGAGGAAAAGATGGTAGATCTTGTCATCCCACAAGCTATTGTGACCAATCTCAATGCAAAATTGGTGGGATAACACCCCAAAATGGCCAAAGGATTCCCAAAGCCACATGACCAATGATATTGGAGACAGTCAGGTTGAATATTGATGCCATCTATGATCGATAAGAAATGTTTAGCATAGAAAGCAAGTTTGGGGTTGAGCAACTTAGAAAAGTCAAAGCCATTTTGGGTTGAGCAATTGTGGAAAATCCCAATCAGCTTGAATGCAATGTTAGTATATCCCCTTCGACAACTATATTGATGAGCTCCTTCAAGAGAAGAAACTAAGCACCATACAAGGAATACTTGAAGAGAGGATGCCAATAAATGGAGATGTCAGAAGATTGAAGGAGACAAACGGTCTTGCACCAACAACATTAACATTTAGTGGGGCCTAAGGCAATCCTTTCTAGAGAACAAATTAGCATGTAGGGTTTTCGCTCATGGATTTAACCTAAATCTAAATTGATCATGGAGAATGAATTAATACCAATACCTTGTAGTATCATTATTGTCATATTTAAACATCACAATGTCCTATGCATAGGATGGCTTTCCACACAAAGTTTGCTCATAACACCAAACCTACACAAACCAATGCCAAGCAACATGGCACCACACTCCAACACCATTTTTCTTACAAACTAAAGCTCCTACTTCATCATATGCACATGGTTAAGTCATTTAGTTGACACTCCACATGATAGGCACCCCTCCAACTCACACATGGTTAATGAAGTGTTAGTAAAAATCAAATTTTGCACCAAATTCTGCAATAGTTAGAGTCATTCCTATCAATGCTCCCATAATTGACACTACTTCTTGTTGGTCATCTCCAAGCCAACACCTATAGTTGGCACTCTAGAGATTGATGTCGCCTCAATTGGCCATCTTAACTAGTTTCATTTCAAAATCTCTCTTGAGAATGACACCACTACAATTGGACTATCTCTGAGTCATCACTCTTTCATCAATTCAAGCTAAGTCATCCCTACAAGATAGTTCTCAAGGGTTGATGCTTTGAGTTGGGACTCAATCTGAAAATTTCAAATTTTCCTTGAGTTCCACCTCCTTTATGCATTAAGGCCTCATTTTCTCTATCATAGATAACCAACCTAAGAGATCTTCAAATGGGTCTCCTTTCATAAAAATTTACCTAATTGTTGTTCTCTTTCATCCCCCAAGTGCTTGTCATTAGAGGTTGCAAAATACTAAGAAAATTCAATGTATGGGGTGTTTTTGGTCATTTTCTAGTGTTTATGAAAAGTTGTGGACTTTAAGTGAACATCAAGACATTTCCTACCAATCTAATATATGGTTCTAATGTCCAATCTCACCTAAAAGTTCAACAAAGTTCTTCGCCCCATCCTATTCCTCTCTTTTCACTTTGTTCCACCCCATTTGTGGGATCTCAATGTGGATCCAAACATTTCTTATACCTCAAGTCCTGCCTCCTCTCCTGCAAAATTTCCTCGCATTCCCTGCCTTCCCCATCTTGTAGATTTTTGAAATGGATCCAAATATTTTCCCCTTTTCATTTCATCCACTTTCCTCATCCTATTCCACTAGTTTCCCCCGCATGTTTTCCCCTTCCTTGTGGAAATCACTTGCACATCCAAACATATAGACTCTTGTTCCAATGTCCAATTCCAATATCCAATTTCACATCAATTCCCACAAAATCTCCATGCCTTTTGTCTTTCATTTCCTCTTAAGTGGACCTTAGCCTAACTTCCAAACATCCATCTTTCCTACTCAAACATCATGTTCCCATTTTCAATCCCATATGATTTCCCCACTTTCTCCATTCAATTCATTCCTTCCTTTCAACCCCCTTTGCAAAGTTTCCTTGGACTTCAAAACTTCCATTCCCCCATTCAATTTTGACCTGAAATCCTACATCTCCCTTATCCTCATCCTATTCCCCTTTGAACTTTCACATTTCTTCCTATTCGCCTCACCGACTCCCCTACACTTCCCAAAACACCAATAATGCCCATTTTGACTCTTGCAATTACCAAAAAGATCTTCCTAACCAAAAAGCATTGTTTATCCCAAGTGCACAAATCCAAGTTCAAAATCAACGTTGGATGATAAAGAACAGCATGCCGCCATGAATGCAATTATTAAAACTTCATATGCAAGTGACCTTTACACCTATGCTAAGCTACCATTTCAGCAAATTTCATAGGATTTCAACTTGTTCCACCCACAACATTAATGAGATTCAGTTCACAATCAGATTCATGCAAGGATTTAGCGTCCAAACGAAATGCTATAAATGTCAATACATTTGACATTTAAAGGGTCAATACTTTTCTCATTTCCACGTGATTGCACCATCGAAGAGCTTCTAGGGTTCCAAACCTTGCACATCTGATTGCCATTAGAGAAGCTCATTTTGCAAATTATGTAGAGGTAGCTAAAATGTAGCAAATGTTTGTTTCTAAATGTCTCCTTGGCCATTTGTAGATCTTCAAGAAGACTCCTAAGTGACGAACTGTGACAAATTATTAGCTTAGGGTTTTCTCTCGCCACATTTATGGTGTGAATGTGATAAGAATCTGATAAATGTCGCAGCACTTTAGGCATTGCATATGTTATTTATAATGGTCTTTTACTTGTTGCATAGGCTTCTAGAGTTTGGAGAGGGATTAGATGCTTCTTAACATTTGAAAAATAATGCTATGTAGATAATTATCATAAAATGTTTAATTAAGAAACAAAATCAATCATCAAATTTAACCTTACTCACCCTTAATATATAGATAGATAGATATAATTTTTTATCTAGATGCATATACCTTTATCACTATCAATTGCATTTTCAATTTGTATTTTTTTACAAATTATGCATTTTATATAATTTTTAATATTATATATATATATATATACTACAGCCATACCCAAGCATATTATACCTGGGAAAAACTTCTTGTACTAGCAAACCCCAACCCCAAACATATACCTCGTCCCATACCCATACCGACAATTTAAGTATTAAATAGTTTGGTTAATTTCATTTTTTATTGTTTTGCTCTACAGCCATTTGTAGCAATGAGCTCCCTAAGTTTCAAGTGGCCAAAGGAAATGATGAAAGGAAACTACTTTCCTATTACAACCATATGTGAGAATCTAGTCAGTCTTAATCCAAGATTATTTGAAGAAACAAGCACATGCTACACTATTCCATCATTACATAGCACCATCACAATAAACAAATATCAAACTAATAGACAGAGATGGAGAAAGGGACACTTAAGGTCAAAAATGAACAAATTGGTGCTACCATAAAATATTATTACAATGCTTGTGTGCAAATAGAAGTAACCCACTTGAAAGTCGATCCATGTATAGCAATGGAGCATGTACTTTTTTAAGCCACCAAATTTTTGGTGCACATGACTTCCAAGTGTAGCCCCACAAGCAAGCTAGCATAAGGAAAATTTTGGTCATAGGGCACAATTATCAAAGGTGCCATTTGAAGATCCCCCTCGATCCACACTCCTACATGTGTCGATTGTCACTTAAAATTTTGCATTAGTCCTCTATCACTTTATCACACAAAGGATTTGGCATTAATCCCCTAGCACTCTATCACATAAAGAATTTGACGTTAATCCCCTTGCACTTTATCACTTAGAAATTTTTGACATTAGTCCCCTACCACTTGCCAATTGTCCCTTGCAATATATCACTTGAAGAATTTGAAGCTGACACAATCTAAAGATATCTTGGATCTTTCACATTGAAAAACAAAAGATATCTTGATTTGTTGTATCAAAAAACAAGTAGTAATCATAATTGTCACTCTGTCTGAAAACCTAAAGAGTCTTTATCATTAAAATTGTGCTTGAATATGTTGCTTCCACCCACATGTAGAAGAATGTGGATTACCCAATTCAACCACTTCAAGTGAATGTAGCCAATTGAAGGAACTCAAAAACAAATCAAAATGCGTAGGCCCATATGATACAAAAGCCTCTTGGCATCTAAATCATGTGCAATCTCTATCATCAACATCGTTGTCTTCATAATCTGCAACCCTATTGAAAACTCAAAAAACTACAATGCTTGTTAGAGAGTCAATATACAAGCAAATACACATCATTATCATTAGTGGATGTGGTGCAAGCCTAGATGTCATCTCTAATGATTAATTGTAATGTCCCCTTCTAAGGCCTAATCAGTTTGGTGACCATTAGCCTATTTCCTGAGTTCATGTAGGCTAATTGGCTTTGGTAAGGGGACTCCAAAGATCTTGGGGAGCACAGGTTTAGTTCTTCTTGTTTTCTATTGATGGCATCGAGCTTAGTTGGTGTTATGGATTGCAATGACGCTTTCAGAAGCATTCTCAAGCTCCTAGGGTGTTCTCCAACTTCTTGGAGAGCACATCTAATTTTAGTAAATCTCCAAATTGGCTCCTAGCATCATCCCACTACTTCAGTTACATCATGGCATGATCAGAATTGTTTCCGAAGTCATTGCAATGCTTTCTGAAACTTGGTTGATTTCTTGAGTTATTATTTAATTATTTCACTAACATTGTCTAATGTTGAAAAATAATTAAAAGACAACTTAGTGTAATAGCTCGTTGGAAAGGGTATTAAATGTTTCAAAAGTTGGGCACCTAGTTAGTTTATTATTATTTCAAAAAGGTCATTCTTGAAAGAAAAGAATTGTTATAATTTTTAATTGGTAATTTCCCCTCCAAAATCTATAAAAAGATGTGTTGGAGGCTCATTTTGTATATGTTGACAACTGATAATGTTATGCTGTCAGATTAAACCTACGAGTTCTTCTACAATCTTCAGAGGACGAAAACCCTCTTTAGATTTCTAATTTCAGATTTGAGAAATAATCCCTAGCTAGACTGTGTGGTCTTATTTCAGAGATCACCATTGTGCAAATTCAAGTACTGTTTCAGTTTCTTGCTCTCACCCATGGAGGTCTTTGATGTTTCTAATTTCGATATTTTTGGAGTGAATTGTCTAACAACTTTCAGAGTTTTGATGAATGACTAAAGGTGTTGGAGATTTATAGTGGCTGCTCGTACCATCTCATTCCCAAACTTGGCCATACAACTCTTGGTAGGTATAAGGATTTTTAGATTGTTGGTTCCTATTGTCATCCTATTGTCCTTATCCATACAGATCATATTGGGAAGGGTTATCAGCACTGGAGGCGGTACATTTGTCCTTGCTGGCCATACAGGCTTCCTGGAGGGTGGCGTGAGGGTTCTAGGCTAAAGCACCTTTGTTATTGAGACTTTTTCAACCTTTTGGTGGCCCCTTGAGCCTAGCTATCATTTTCAGGCCTTTTTGCATTGAACAAATAAAGTATTGTAATTTTCAGTGATTGGGTATGACTGAGATGATTATCAGACCTGCACTTTGTTATTTCCTTGCCATTTGAGGCTGTTTGATGACATTGGGTATGCCTCCTGCTGTTTAATATTGAATGGAGGTGATCTTTGTTACATACAGTGACTTCTGGATGATTTTAGATGGTTGCTTGACCTGCAGCAGAGGTATATCAGACCTGCAACAATCATTTCAAACCTGCTACATCACCTACCAGCAGTTATACTTTGATTTCCAGACTTGTCATTATCATACCAGCACTAATGTCTAAAGGTATATTGATTGGTTGTCCTTTTTTGTTGTAGTTTATGCTTTTTGAAGATAATATATGCCACTGATATTATCAGCTTACCCTATCAGCAGCTAATCCATCTCATTTAATGATTAAAACACTCAAAGACTAATATTGTAGTGGTTTGGATGGTATTACCGCCAAAGACATAATTTCTTGCACTTGATTATGTAACTTTGGATGATAGTGAGTGAATTTAATTTATTGTTGATACTTACCCCACTAAATAAGTGGCCTTATTGTGACTGCTCACCACTAGATAAGTGGAAGAGCATGTTTCTCATTCTAGCATCTTTAAACTTTCCCACTGAAAAGTGGAAGTGCATTGTAATTCCCACTACATAAGTGGATGTTTACCTTTCTATATTGCATATGCATCCCACTAGATAAGTGGTTTGGTCAACTTGCCACCTGATGCTTCATTTAAGTAGTTGAATTCAATCTTATTGTAATCCTAACACCATATGCTCTCACCTTGCCCATCTGAGGATATGGGTGATCAAAAAGTGGAAAGCAAGTTGTTATGCATTTTGTTTATAGTTGAGCTAACCAAATTTCAAAAAATATAAGAGTGGTCATTACAATGGTATCAGAGGTGGAGATCTTGCCAACCCGTGCCTTCTAATATTACCATGCCATTGCAACTTTCTCTATGAGTGATAAAGAATTGAGATATTACAATGAAAAGAAAAGAAGGCAGCTCTATCAGTTGCCTAAATACCAGTCGAGGAAACCTTTTTAGGTGTGCTAGCAACCTATCAGAAGCCTACTGAGAATGTTGATATTTCATTAGAAAACATGTCAGAAAGGGGCAAGGGAACAGCCCCACCAAATAGTCCAAATGCCAAAGTTGAAAGAAAGTTTGACGCCATGCTTGACACAATGTCGCAGATGTTGGCCAAAATGAATCAGAACATACCTCAGACTCCACCAATTCAGAATGGTGAAACTAGTGGTTCAAACACCAATAACCATCAACGTAACAACGGTCGCACTATGGGTACTGCTTGTGAATCTATTGCTAGACCACCCCAACCTACATTCATTCTTATGGAAAAGGCTCAAGCTGTTCCAGAAGCATGAATTCTGATGGCGGATGAAGTAAGGGAAAACTATGTGGAATATGTCACTCTCCCTCTAAAGATCATGACATATTGACTTTGGAGTAGCTCATGAATCAGAGGAAAAAGAGAAGTGGAGGAAGATTTGAGAATAGAGATCTTGTTGTGCGAAGGGACTACCAACAAGCATTAGGGAAGGTGACTCTGGCACATTTTGATGGAAGTGATAAGTGCACAGCTCGTGCTTGGGTACAAAAGTTGGATAATTATCTATCGCTAAGATCCATGACAGAGGAGGATGCAATTAAGTTTGCTACATTACACTTGGATGGAGCAATGCGAGTAGTGGTACCATGGCTTAGTGACACCAAGCCACAATTTGATCACCACCTATGATGAGTTTACAAACAAGCTCATTAAGATTTTTGACAGGAAGGACCCTAAGATACAATTCAAAGAGCTTGTACAATTGAGACAACATGGTACCCTTGATGCGTACATCTCAAAATTCCAAAGACTTTCTGTTATGGTTTCAAACATCAAAGAGAGGAGACTTGCGGTATTTTTTCGTGAAGGACTAATGGAACCAATTAGAAGACGAGTTAAGTCTTTGACCCACTAACTCTTCAGAAGGCTATAAGGAAGGCAAGGAGCATGGAGCTTGCTGCCCCAAGAAACAAATTTCAATCAAGAACCTTCCAGCATAAGAAGGACAGGAAGTACTTTCACAGAGACTCAAATCAATCCAACAAGACCATAACAAAAATGGACGAAGACCTTCGTAATGAGCTTAGGAAGAAGAAATTGTGCTTCACTTGCAAGGAGCCATGGACCCCAAGCCATAAGTACTTCGAGAAGGGGAAAGCTCATCAATTAGAGATTTATTGAGCTGATGAATCGGTATCAGAAAAATCAAACCAGCAATCTGAAAGAAGATTAGTCATCTGAAACATCAGAAGAAAAGAAGGAAAGTGAAGGCACTCTTGCCCAACTTTCTCATTTTCAAATAAATGAGTCATTCAAAGTACATGGAGTCCTATGTAGGCAGTGAATAGTTGTACAAATCGATGTTGGAGCTATAAAAAAATTTATTGATGAAGGTGTGGTGGTTCATAGAGGACTCAAGACCGAAGTTGTTGATGGCTTCAAAGTTATGGTAGCAGGCGATTTTACCATCAATTGCACAAGGAGAATACCTCAAATGAGTCTCCAATTGGGCAATTATGAGGTCAATGATTTCTATGTTGTAAGCATCAATGATACAGATTTGTGTTAGGCATTCAATGGTTGTGATCTTTGGGTGAGATCACATTAAATTTTCAAACCGTGGAATTAAAGATTCCATTCTGATGGAAAAAATACAGTGCTAAGGGGAATGTCAAATGGAGGCCCACGTGTTGTCACCTTCAAAAGAATGGAGAAATTGATCCACCATGATCAAGTTGCGTGGGCAACAAAGTGTGTTATTATGCCTACCATTCCTGAAGGAGAAAAGAGAATTTATCATCCTCATGTGCAAGCTTTGCTAACCAAGAGAAACTAGGTTTTTAGTGGTATACCTCTTGGGAGGCCTATTGAAAAAGGCATGGAGCATGTGAAAGAATTGGAAGAGGGAGCCAAACTTGTCATCACCACTCCCTATCGGCATCCCAAAAGGCACAAGGACGAAATTGAAAAAGAAATCAAAGAGCTTTCAGAGATGGGACATATCCGTCCAAGTAAGAGCCCCTTTGCTTCTTCAATTGTGTTGGTGAAGAAAAAGGACAAAACTATGAGTATGTGCATAGATTACAAGGCTCTAAACAAGAAGACCATCAAGAATCGATACGCAATTTTGAGAATTGATGAGCTACATGGACTTGTCACTTCTCCAAGATAGATTTAGGTCAAGCTATCATCTGATAAGAGTTCATGAGGACATTGAGAAGACAACCTTCAAATGCTACTTTGGTTACTATGAGTTCTTGGTTATGCCATTTGGATAAACCAACACTCTTGCAACTTTCCAATCTTCCATGAGTTGAGTTTTTAGTAAGCAATTGAAAAAATATGTTTTGATATTTTTCAATGACATCCTAATTTCTAGCAGGACATGGGAGGAGCATATGAAACATTTGGATGAGGTTTTCAGCATCCTTGAGGCAGAGTCATTGTTTGCAAAGGAATCCAAATGTGAGTTTGGAATGGAAAAACTTCTATATCTTGGCTATGTAATCAACTCTAAGGGTGTTAGTGTTGATCAGGAAAAGATCAAAGCAATTTTAGATTGGCTTCCACCTATGAATCTCTCACAATTGAAGGGCTTCTTTAAACTTTGTGGCTTCTATAGGAGGTTTGTGAAAGGGTTTTCACAATTGGCAGTCCCACTTACAGATCTTACCAAAAAGGGGGCCTTTGTATGGTCTCATGCAGCGCAGAAATCTTTTGATCAGTTTAAACAAATCATGAGCGCATCCCTATTTTGGCTATTCCTAATTTCTCCAAACCATTTGAGCTACAATGTGATGAATCTAATGAGGGAATAGGTGTTGTCCTAATGCAAAATAAGCACCGAATTCCCTTTGAAAGCAGGAAATTGAGAGGTGGAGAAAGGAGCTATTCAATTTATGATAAAGAGATGCTTGCTATAATGCATGCTTTTGCCAAATTTAGACAAAACCTTGTTAGGGGTATTTTCATTGTTAAAACTGATCACAATAGCCTCAAGTATTTCCTTAACCAAAAAAATCTCAATGATAGGCAGCAAAAGTGGGTTAGTAAGCTACAAGCTTATGATTTTGACATTGAATATGTCAAATGGAAGAAGAACATAATGGCTGATGCATTGTCAAGAAGACAACATTTATGTTCCATGATGGAGATCATTGCTTATAGGAAAGAGCAAATACTTGTAGAGTATGCCAAGAACTCTTTTGCCATTAGTATTTTGGATGGTTCTTTGCAAGATGAAAGGTACAAAGTGGTGAATGATTTGATTTCTACAAGAGGTTTTTTCTAGTACTTGAATCAAAACTCAAAATTAAGATTTTGAAGACTTCCTGTGATGTCCCTATGGCTGGTCACTGAGGATTTTTCAAGAACTACCAGAATATCAAGAAAAGATTTTCATGGAAGGGGCTTAAGGATAAAGTCCTTAAGTATGTTAAAGAATGTTAAGTGTGTCAACAAAAAAAAAATGAGCACACTTTCCCTGTTGGTTTGTTGCAACCCTTGTCAATTCCTAATCAAAAATGCGAAAGTACTCCACTTGACTTTATCAGGGGATTGTATATATCACGTTGTTGACAGATTGACAAAATTTGCACACTTCTTTTCTATTTCTGTAATGTTTACAACAACCCTAGTTGCTGATTTGTTTTTTAGAGAAGTGTGCAGATTGCATGGCTTGCCAAAGGATTAAGTGACAGGGATAGAAAATTCCTAAATCTGTTTTGACAAATATTATTCAAATTGAGTGGAACTGAAATCACTCCTAGCACAAGTTCTCACCCACAAACTGTTGAGAAAACCGAGATAGTCAACAAGTGGGTGGAATGCTACCTTAGAAATTATGTTTCAAGGAAGCAAAAAGCTTGGTTAAAATGGCTGAATTTTTGGTAAGTCTTGTTATAATTCTACTTATCACATGTCCATTAAGATGTCTCCATTTATGGCTTTGTATGGATATGAAGCTCCTAGCTTCATTGACTTGATGGTAGAGTAACACAATCTAAGAGTTTATTGCAGCAAAGTCAAGACATAATGAAATACATGAAGGACAACCTCCAACATGCTCAAAATCAGCAGAAGTTGTATGCAAATCAGCACCGTGTAAAGCACACATTTGAAGTTGGAGACATGGTTTATTGGTTGCAACCTTGCAAGAAATCTACTCTCAAAAAGAGTGGATCAAAGAAGATAAAGCTATGTTTTTATGGGCCATTCAAGATCCCCAAGAGGATTGGAGAAGTGGCTTATGAGTTAGAGCTACCTAAAAGTAACAAAGTGCATATTGTCTTCCATGTATCATGTCTCAAAAAGGCGCTTGGACACAATGTGGTTCCCTCTTCTAAGTTGCCTATATTGGATGAGGAAGGGAACTTATTTTGGTTTTTGAGGCAGTGGTTGATTATTGGGAGCATACTTTGAGGAAAAGGGTCATCAAAAAATATTTGGTGAAGTGGAAGAACTTACTTGTGGAGGATGCTTACTTGGGAGACTGAATAGATTTTACAGCATCCAAATTTGCAATTGCTTGGAGACAAGCAATTTTGGGAGGGAAGACAGTAATGTCCCCTTGTTAGGACTAGTCAATTTGGTGATCACTAGCCTATTTCTTGAGTTCCCGTAGGCTAATTGACTTTGGTAAGGGAACTCCAAAGATCTTGGAGAGCACAGGTTCAATTCTTAGTTTTCGTTGATGGCATTGAGCTCAATTAGTGTTATGGATTGTAGTGACGCTTTCAGAAGTGTTTTTAAGCTCCTAGGGTGTTCTCTAAACTTCTTGGAAAGAACGTCTATTTATTGTAAGTCTCCAAGTTGGCTACTAGCATCATCCCACTACTTCAATTACATCATGACAAGATCAGAATTGGTAACCAAAGTCGTTGCAATATTTTCCGCAACTTCTCCAAGACAGACCTCAAATTGGGCTACCATCGTATCAAATCAAGGATGAAGATACCCACAAGGCACTATGAGTTCCTAGTCATGCCATTTGGCTTGACTAATGCACAGGCCAATTTTCAATCCTATATAAAACAAGTGTTCAACAAATAATTGAGGAAGTTTGTTTTGATGTTCTTTGATGACATCCTCATTTACGACAAGACATGAGAGGATCATCTAAGACATGTAGATGAAGCTTTGGTTATCCTAGAAGCACAAGCATTATTTGCAAATGATATAGTCGTGATGAGGGGGCCTTATTAGGCAACCAACATAACACCAAATCCATACAACAAAGAACAACCATCTGAATTTTATTCACTTTATGAGATTATAAATATTATTATTATCAAGAGTACAAATCGCATTCCCCATATATCATCCCTTCCTCAGCTCTGCATCCTCTTTCCACTGGCACTCATTTCTTTGGTCTTTGTCACTTCTCTCATGGTCTTATCCTCACAATCTCTTTCTAATCCCCACCATTCCCTTTAGCAATCTTCTACCTTTGTACTGCTCCCAAACTACCAAGATCCTTATCGTCCAATCAACCTCTGCACAAAATCGACAAAAGGGTCTTGCTTGCTCATGGACAAAAGAATAATATCCTCCAACTCTCACCTCTCTAGAACTCTCTCCATGCATGTATTGATCTCTTTTTATTCCTCAAGTAGCTAGGAAGTTGAACCATTTCAAATCCTGGCAATTACAGCAACTGAATCATTCCAGAAACACAAAATCTAGTAGCAAGTGGAAGTTCCGCAAACCAATAACAAGTGGAAGGTCCACATATTCAATTGGCTAGCATAAGTTTGCAATCCATACCAATCCAATTCACAAGAGAATTCCCACAATTTGTACATGGTGACATCATGCTTACATTATCATCAACAAGTAACCCTTGTCCCTACTAATGTCATGCTTACGTCATGCTAACGTCATCATCAAAACTATTCATCTAAACCAATTAACAAAGTTTTAAAAAGTTGGTTCAATTGAGTGTGCCTACAAGTCTTGATGGCAATGAGATTCCCACAAAGTCAAATGGGTAGGAGTTTCCCACAAAACCAATTGACCACTAGGTTCCTACAAATGCGGAAAACCAATTTGATGTCAATTGTGCAGGAAAAGACATTAGAACCTACTAAAACTATTTAGACCAGTTGAAAAGAGTCCAATTCAATTGACTAAGATATGTCCGCAAATGCAGAAAAACCAGTTGATACCACTCATGCAAGCAAATATGTTGGAACCAATTGTAAATGAGCCAGTTCAGCAACAAAACTCCACAAAGGGCCAATAGCAGAACAAAAACCCGCATGAGCATAACTTAGTCAAGTTGTGCCCAATTCTCATCAAATTTTATCTACAAATATCCACTAGGTTCCTCTACAAGGTGATGTCATTAGTTTGCCCAAATTGTCTCCGAAAAATCCTCCTAAAGAAACTACACAATCAACAAAATTAAGGCAAACTGAAAATGAAAACAAGAAATATTTTTGGGTGATACATGATTGCTCGTGGACCCAAATGCTCTTGCATCAACAAACGAGTCCAAATGTGAGTTCAGCAGGAGAAAAAATATTGTATCTATGCCATGTCTCAATGCTCAGAAGTATAGGTAGATCAAGTGAAGATACAAGCAATTTTTTATTGGCCTCCACCAAAGACTTTGACTCAATTGAGAGGATTCTTTAGTCTCTACAACTATTGCAAGAGGTTTGTTGAGAGTTTCACATAGTTGGCAACACCCTCAAACGATTTGACTAAAAAGGGAGTCTTTGCATAGTCTAATGCAACACAGCAAGCTTTTGACAAGCTCAAAAAATTAATGAGTTCATGCTCTACATTGATTATCCTCGACTTTTCAATTCCCTTTGTGCTAGAGTGTGATGCTTTGAGGGAAAGAATTGGAACTGTATCGATGCAAAACAAGCGGCCAATTGCATTTGAGCGCCAAAACCTAAGGAAGTAGAAAGAAGGTTCTAAATTTATGATAAGGAAATGCTAGCCATCATGCATGCATTATCTAGGTTTAGGCAGTAGTTAGTTGGTGCTATGTTTGTGGTTAACACAGACCACAATAGCTTGAAATATTTCCTCGACCAGAAGAATCAGAATGAGAAGCATCAAAAATGGGTAAGTAAACTTCAAGATTATTGCTTTAGCATAGAGTATGTTAAGGGGTAGAAAAATGTAGTAGGTTGATGCTTTATCTAGAAAGCCAATTTTATGCTCTATGTCTAACATTTCTACTAATTGGAAAAGCGATATTACAACAGAACATATAAAAAATAGTTTTTCTATTGACATCCTAGAAGGAAAGTTGCAAGATGACAGATATAGAGTAGCCAATAAACTCATCTTCTACAAGGAGAAAGTTTACCTTGTCCCTAAATCAAAGATGAAAGACAAAATCTTGAGGGTATTCCATGATACAACATCATCAAAGCATCATGGATACTTCAAGGCATATAAGTAGATTAGGAAAAGGTTTTCACGGAAAGGACTTAAGGATGGTGTCCTTAAGCATATTAGAGAGTGCCTTGCTAATCAACAAAACAAGATAGAGCAAGCATTTCTAGCAGACCTATTGCAACCCCTACCCATTCCAAACCAAAAGTGGTAGAGCATTTCAATGGACTTCCTCACAAGACTTCCCAAAGTGTAGGGTAAGGACTATATTTATGTTGTGGTGGATAGACTCACAAAATATGTTCACTTATTTGCCATATCTTATGATTACAAAGCACCTCAAGTGGCTGATTTATTTTCAAATAAGTGTTTAGAATTCATGGTTTGTCTAAAAATATGGTGAGTGACAAAGATAGCAAGTTCCTAATTTTGTTCTAAGAAGAGCTTTTTTCATTTGATAGGGATCAAGCTAACACCCCAACACTAGTTACCACCCTTACATTGAAGGGCAAATAGATTGTAAACAAATGGATTGAGGGATATTTAAGAGAAACTATGTAGCAGAATAGCATAAGGCATGAATCAAATGACTCTATATGAGAGAGCATTGCTACAATACCACCCATCACATGTCCATAGGCATGACACCATTCATGGCTTTGTAAGGATACGAGACTCAAACCTTTGTTGAATTTAACCATTTTTGACAACAAAGTTTTAGGGGCCAAAGACTTGGTTAAAGAAGGCCAAGATATTTTAAAAATTCTCAAAGACAATCTCCATCATGCTCAAAACCAGCAAAATTTTTACACAAATCAGCATCATAGAAAGCAGACCAGACTTTTGAGGTTGGAGATATGGTTTTCTTAAGAATGCAGCCATACTAGCAGTCCTCTCTTAAGAAGATGGGAGAAAAGAAGCTCAAGCCCCATTTTTATGGGTCATATAGGATTAAGCAAAGGATTGGAAAGGTTGCATGTGAGTTGGAGCTGCTAGAACATAGTCGAATTCCTTATGTAAATCATGTGTTGTTCCTCAAGAAAGCACTTGGGCAGCATATTACTTTATCAACTAAAATACCTTCCATGGATAATGAGGGAAAATTGATCTCGGTTCCTGAAAAGATCATTGACACCAAGAAACAAAAATTAAAGAATAGGAACATCACAAAGTACTTGGTTGTTGAAAGAATCTCCCTACAAAGGATGACGCTTGGGAAGGAACACAGATTTTGAAGAATCTAAACTTACTATTCTTGTGGGCAAGCAATTCTAGGAAGGGCAGATTGTCATGTCCCCTTTCTAAGCTTAAGTCATCGAAAGTCCCCCAACTTATTATTTTATTTTACGTAGGCTAATGGGGTGAAATAAAGGAAATGATTTAATAATTTAAGTTGTCTTAAGTAACTTTATGTTATAATCATAAAAAAGCAACCTATGTTTTAGTATTAAAAAGTTCTAGAAAAGAGCGTCAATATAATGTTACTTTTAAAAAAGTATTTTCTAGACATTTCTAGAATGAGGCTAGAAAGTGATTTTTTAAAATTAAAAAAAGGGTTATAAAATAAGAGGTTGGGCATAGAAGAAAGCACCTATTTATGAAATCAAATTCTCCTTTTCTTTGAGATCAAACTTTATTCATATTCTTGCCTGAGGACAAACCCTCGAGTTATTCTGACTTGAGGACAAGAATCCTTCAATCCTTCATGGTGGTTTCCTTTAGACATCATAGTTGTGCAAAAAGTTTGAAGTTATTTTCTAGTATCGATTTGGTGATTGCAGATTTGTGGTGATTCAAAAATATCATATTGATGCTCAATGGTTAATCATCTAATATATTATAAGTCATATCATTTCTAACTAAGCCACACCTATCTATTTCATTATGTTTTCATTGATATTGTTGGTCATACCATATTAAAGACTACAATACATCTTTAAAAGTTTAGTTTTGTATATGAGCGCATTGAATACTTGGGATTATATATATTTTCTAACTTCAGCAGTGCCATATAAATCCATGTTGAAAGATTACTATTGTTGGTTGTCGTACCATCAATTAAGGAGCCATATCATTTTCAAAGTCTTCACTTTGTCCCTTGCAGCTGTCGTACCATGTAAAAAAAGGAATCACAGCCTTTCAAAGTTTAAATACTTCATTTCATAGTTGTACCATAATGCCATATGCTGTCATACCAATTTGTAAGGGGATCACTCCATATTGGATCCTCATTTTATTACCAATTTACTACTTATCTTGAGTGGTCATACAGCCAAACTCAAGATTGGGTTTTCATCTACCATTCCACCTACAGCATTATTCCTTGTATTTTATCTAACTATCAGAACTTTTCCTTGGCTAATATTAAGATTATATTGATTGTTGAAGTTGGGTTAATTGAATGAGATTTAATATCAGTATATGCACATGTCCTATGTTATTAATCTTTGATTTGGTAATGTAACTCTATGCAGTTCTCCACCAAAGTAGTTATAGATTTTATATTTATTATTTAAGGTTTATGGCCAAAGCTTGTTTCCAATCATTTTCAGATTGTATAATTGCAATGTAAATTGTGCAACTTGCCACCAACAAGCATAATAGTTTAATATTATTCATATCCTTTCACCATGCTCTCACCCCACCCACATCCCAAGAACTTGGTGATCATAAGGTGTTAAGGTTTTGTGCATATCATTGTATAATTGTCAAAACTCAAAATATATATTTGGGAACATTACACAAATATTATGTCATGCCCTATCATCCAACCAGCCATAGGTGATCTTCACAATGGTTTTAGCTTGACAATATCTAGACCCCATCTTTGATTCAGATTTTGCTGCACCTATTTGATTCCATTCTTCATCCTGGCCAGTCCTTTCCTTCCATGAATAGCCATTACTTTTATGATACCACTAATTGTTGTAATTGTCCCTTTTATTCCATGTAGATCCATGGTGATTAGCCTCCTAATTCCATGTATTATCATGCCTCCATGACGATTTTCTCTTTGATTCTTGCCTCTCACAATGATGTGGATGCCTATATATTGCACCCTTTGCTATACCTGGAACCTTCTTTAATTCTTCACCATTAATTGTCACTTGTTTTGCTGTCTCATGAAGCAAAATAGTCTTTTCCTCTTTTTTCTCTACATTTTGCTCCTCTTGTTTGTCCTCTAATTCTTTGGTGCAATCTTCAATAGATTCCTCAACTTGCTTTACATTGACTTTCCTTTGGTCTTCATTGTGTAATATCCTACAATATGACTTTTTTCTTTCTCTGCTAAAGCTTCATGGACTTCTTTTGCACATTAATGTTCATTGTCCTCAAAGATTCTAACCAAGGATATCCAAGAACAATATCCAACCCATCCATATCCAAAGAATAAAAGTTCGAATGCAAAACATATTTCCCCATCAAGAGCTTCAAATTTTCGAAAATTTGAATATCTTTACCCTCTATTTGACTATCATTGATTTGTTTTGCATGTATATGTAATTTCTTGGCTAGTTCTATTGTAATGAAATTTTACTTGCTACTAGGGGTTATAGAAACAATAACCTTTGCTTTTTTAATACATATATGCTATTGAAGAATTGAATCTTCTTTTCTTGAAGCTAAAATGCATGTAATTTTATTATGTGTCTTCTCTTCATCATCCTCTATTGCTGCTTCTATTATTTCTTTTGGTGCCCATCTATCTAAGAAAGCTTGTTTCAGTTCATCCAAAGAAGAAACGTCATTATGTCATTCATTAGCTTCACCATTTAAGTGTAAAGAAACCACAACTTGAATATTATATTTTGAACATAAGCTCTTTTAAATTGATGCCACCATTCTTATGCATCTTCATTTCCATCCAAAGTATGACACCCTAATGAAACTAGGATTTAAGAAAAAAAAATTCAATAGATCATCTTTCTACCACATCTAGTTGCACAAACTTTGACTCGATCATTTCACAATGATGTCAGCCCCAGATCCCAAAATGTAAATAATAGACCCTTGATAATTTTTCATAAGCTTTCTAGAAATGTAAATAAATACATAAAAATTCCATTAAGTGCGACATGTAGAGCAAATTTATCAAAAACACTAAAATTGCAATAACTCACTCAATTTTGATGATAAAAATATGAAATTTGATGTGTAGATTCCTTATATGCTCCTTCAACTATTAAAAATTTGCAAAAAAATTCACAGCCATTTGTGATAGACAAGTAATTTTTTAAAAATTAGGGTTTTCACCTCACCTTTGCCCAAATCATAACTCTAATACCACTTATAAGATCCACACATATAATAATTGAAATAAAAGAATGTAGAATATAGATCCCATACAATAGAAGAGATGCCCAATGAACAAGATGCACTATGTAATATGCAGCCCAATTTTGCAGTTGTTTTTTTCTTTGTTTTTTGATGAGTTTTTTGAGATGTTTTTGCAATGTTTCATACAACAATACACTGCAGCAGAAGAGAAGAAATTGCAATTAAACTTTCAACTCAAAATTGAACATTACATAGAGGATTCACAACAAAAAAATCCATATTTTTCTTCAGGCTTAAATACTTAGTTTTTCATCAAAATATTGACAACCCAGTTCATAAAATATCCCCTAATATCTAAATCAACAATACCCGGAAAATGTTATTTAGAAAAAATGGCTGCGAGTGGGAGAAGTAATGGGCAATGAAATTTGAATTCCTCTGGGGTTGCAGAGGATGGCGAGTCTGAATCCGAAGACGAAGACGATACTTTCTATGGGATCCAATGGCTACTGGACGATGGCTATTGTTTTAGCTTTTGTCTGCCCAGAGAGGCTTCTGAGGATGATGACTGTTGGCAGTTGGGCGTCCTTTGTCGCCTTTTCCTCTTGCTAGATGCTTGGGGGAGGGTTTTCTCGCCTTTCCTTTGCCCTATTTGGATTGTTCCTGCATTTTTTGGGCTGTTTGCTATTGAAACGGTCACCTTTGGCCCTGTTTGGGTCTATCTATTGGAGGGTGTTCTTCTGGTTGTTGGGTCGGCTGCGTGGACTTCCGCCTTTGCCTCTTCTATTTGTGTGAGTATTTCACTTGGCTTCCTTGGTAGTGTGGTTGTTGCTAGGACCCCTTTCGTCATCCCTCTCTATCCCCAGCTCTGCTCCGACTTTCTTGTGCGTATGGAGGAGGGCTTCGGTTTGGCACTGGTTTGTTTAGAGGCTCTCTTTATTCTTTGCCTGGGCAAGTCAGTGCTTGTCTTTCTTGTTCCTGGCCTCTTTGTTTACTTCCTGTGTTTTCTCTGTTTTGGGCGTGGGGGGAGTGTTTTGTCCCCTGCAATGGTGTTGTGCAATGGCTAGTAGGTTGGTTTTGGGTTAGTGGCCTTTGTACTGCTTGGGGCTTTTTTCTGCTATCAACTCCACATATCCTTGGTGTGCCTCTGCATGGGTTTGTTCCTGGGTTGAGAGGTTGAGCCCCTGTTCTGTTTTGCTTCCCCTCATTCATGTTCTCCAGGTTTGGTTGGGGACTTTGGTAAAGTCGGGGTTTTGCAGATTTTGGGTGCTTTACTCTTCTCTGTTTGAGTGGGGTGGCTTGTTTTCCCACTTCTTCCCTTTGGAGCAGACTTTCGCTTTTGGCCTTATTCCTTTTGGTGTTTGGACTCGGTTGTTGGCACCTTGTTGTTCCTATTGTCTCTAGAGTGGTTTTCTCTCCTTGGTGTTAATGGGATTTTTATGCAAGGTCCTGAGGGGGTAAGGGTGGTCTTGCCCTATTTCAAAATGGTTTGAGTTTTTCTTAGGTGTTTTCCTCCTTGGCCTACTTGAGGGCTTAGTGTTTTGTAGTGATTTTATTTGCTGTTCTACTTCTTTGGCTCTGGAAGATTGGGGTCCTGCACTATTTTGGGCTTCTCTTTCAATGTTGGTGGTTGTTTTATCTCCTGTTGGTGTTGTTTGCAAACCTCATTTGGACAAGTTCATCTCTGCCAGTCTACCTACTCCTCTTGTTGCTGGCAGGCTAATAACCTTCAAGGATGTTGCGGACTCTCAAGTTTTGTACCTTTTGTTCTTGATGGGATTGTACTCAAAGTTTATTTTGAAAGCCATCATGCTTCGGTTCCCCACTGTGGACAGGAGTACTCTCTTCACAGGAGTGTGTGTAGTTGTCTTGGCTCCGCAGTTTCCTTTGGAGGGTGCATTTGCTCAAGATTTTCGGCTAATTGAACTGTCTCATACAGCCTTCTTTTGGTACCTGAAGCTCGTGTTGCCAAGGGATGAGGTGTGTTTTCATTCTACCACAGTGTCGGCTTCTTGTTGAGTTCTACATTTGGGGTCTCCTATAGAGGTGGAGATTGCTCCTACTGAGTTGGAGCCCTCTCCTATTGAGGTGGAGTTGGTTGTTGTAGTTGCAATGGGTTGTCCCCTTTCTTTCTGCTGGTTCCTTTTGAGGTGGAGGCTATTAGTGCAAGAGATTGTTGGCTCTCGTAGTTTTGATTCTAATTTCATCCTCTCCTATAGAGGGGAGCTCTCTCTTATTAAGGTAGAGTTTGAGTAGGTGCAATGGGCAGAGTGGTGCTTCAAGCAGGCTGTTGCTCCTTTGTGTTCTGTTATGCTTGCTAACTCCCTTACTGTGTTGGATTGGCGTCTTCACAGGAGCTATTGTTTTAAAGGTGTTGTTATTTCGAAGGTGTTGCTTCATACATGCCTTGAAGTTCAGGTTGTCTTGGCCACCCTTGGGGTGGATGCTGTTAAGGGGGATTGTTTTTACAACCTGATGGATGGCTTGCAAACCTATTATATTGTTTGTGTTCTTAGCCCTAGGTTCTCTCAAGGAGTTTTGATGGGCTTAGTTGTTTTTTGGTGGTTTGGGTTTCAAGATCTACAAAATCTTGCTTGTAAGGGTTTGAAGTATGGTTTGTCTTACCCACCCTTGGGGTGGTTGTTGTTACAGGCTGCTATTTTGGCAGCATGGAGGGTGGCTTGTTGGCCTATTATGATGGCTGTGAACCCTGATTTGAAGAAATTTCAGGGTTCAAGTCCTTGTAAGCCTGTTTTGCTGGCTTTAAGGCTGTTTTGATGGATGATTGGGTTTTGGACCCATTTATTCCTGCTTGTAAAGGTTTAAGTACTGTCTAGTTTTTCCACCCCTGGGGTGGTTTTGTTTTCTACTTGTTCTTTTGCAGCTTTGTTTTGGTCTAATGGCCTGTTCTACTGGCGTTGTTGCTTGTCCTACTTTTGCTGTTTTGTTGGGTTTGAGTGTAGTTTCTTGCTGTTGTCTTGTCTTGTTGTTTTCGGTCTTGCTGTACTTATTGCTAAATATTTCGTGATGTAAAAGGGATCAAAAACAATAGCCCAAAAAATATTGGAGTTACAAATTATGAACTCACAGGTAAGATATGCTTTGAAACCCTTTAAAATGGACGCTAGCTGCAGAAGTCACTTCCAATGGTAGAAATGTTGTAAGCACAATACTCTCTAGCCTTGGATGACCTCAAATGATGCAATACTGTAATAAACAACCCCCAATATTTTTTTTCTGTTTTTTCCTAAGTTTGCTGCTTGTTGTCTGTGAGTTTACGAGACGTTCTTGCAATGCTTTTCATAGGGTTTTACATATGCATTTGATATTTCATTGAAGTACATAAACAGAAGGATAAATGAAGAGAAATATGCTTGAAAATATCACTTTCAGGAAGCTATAATAATCTGATTAATTAGCAGCAATATTACAGTCAATCATAAACATTATCAATCGCAGATTCGGTATATTTTCAGACCTGAAAATAAATGTCTAACAGCATTAGGTGGTCTCCTTGAAAGCTAGCCCAACTCAAAACTCCAACTAGCATGCCCTTGCTTGAAAACATCCCAAGACAAGCAAATGTGACTTCAAAGGCGAGCAGGAAATGACATTACCAGCAATAATAAACCCCTGTACTTCTCGCCCACAAGGCCGTACCACCTAGGAAGGTCAATCTTCATAAAATCAAAGTCTTCACTAAAAATTTTGATCTAGGGCTTGATAGAATTGCCCTTGAAGTGGTCATCCATTGGTTAAGTGCCCATTTTAATATCCATCACCATTTCAGACTTTGAGCAAATATATGGGTTTCAAGTACAAAAGCAAAGTGCCCAAAAACTGAAAATAAACACACCCAAAGTGAAGAAAATCACACCACACCAAAAACTAAATTGAAAATCACTCAAAAGTATTGATAAATCTTCATCCTTGAGCTCTCGTTGTGATCCTTGTATGAAATCACCAAACACCAACTTGACCAGGTCTCTCACTGCCGAGACTAGTCTTAGAATCTGAGGGTTTTCGTCCTCAATCCCATCCTTCAATCCTCTGGTATCAAACCAGCAGCATATCCCTATTTCTCAAACTCAAGGATTGTTGGCGTTTAAATTCGCACCTCTGAAATGCGGATTTGAAAACGGACAGCTATGCACAGATAAACTGCTCTTCAAATTAGGAGGGGAAGCTCCCTCTTGCTGATGGTGTTTGAAAGAAAGTAAACTAAAACTAAGTTGCCTATCTTTTTTATCAGCTTAGAGCACAAGGTTTTTTAAACACAAACGCCGCAGCTGAGATTTTCCGATATAAGAAGTTCAACTACGACTAACTTAAACTAAAGACGTTCCTAACCTCTCAAGTAATAGCAAAGCAAGAGAAGTTAGAAATTAACAAGGTAGATTTTCTGACAAAAATACTTCGATAATCTCTCTTTCAACGAACACCTACACACTTCACTACAAGCTGAAATAAAGATCATAAAAGTAGAACATAGATAACTGAAATTTGAGATTTTGGACCAAGGCAAAAGAGGCTCATGATTTTATTACTCAAATCTCTGAAACAAAGCTCACTTCTAACATGCCTTGAACAAGAAATTGCAGCTAAAGAGGCTTGCAAACTTATTCTTAACACAATAGAAAACAGCAATCACACTAACTCCTTGTTGGCTAAAGAGGCTCAACAATTTGCTTATCACAACACAAATGAACAATACTTGAGCAACAAATAGAAGGCACAATAGGCTCAGATTTTGTTCTCACTAGCACGGTTAAAAACTAAATGAGCAAAGGCTCTTATTTATAGAGAAGCAGAGGAGTAGGGAACCCTAAAATCTCCTTGCTTTCACAATTTAGGGCTTGCTCAGCAAGCAAGCTTTATTACTAAATCTAGAAAGATAAAACCCCCAGAAAAAGCGGGAAACACCAACTATTACATCTTATCTTCTTTCTATCCTCAAAGAATGGATAAGGATTATTCCAAGAATAGAAAGAAAGAGGGAAAGAAAGCTTCTAGAAGAAAGCTGCTTTAAAGCTCGATCACATCCGCTAGGAAGTTAGAGATTGTGGTCCCGGTTCGGTGCATCTATGCCAACAAAGAAACACCGGTTTCAAGAATATCTTCAGATCTGCAATAGATCTCTGAAATCTTCGACCTCATTGGGCTTTATTGAACTTTGCTGACATCACTGAAATATGGCCTATCCTTCCGCCAACTGGACTGCAATGAACAACACTCTGAAATTGATTTTGCACTTCCTCAAGCCCGACGTAGGAACCATCTTCAAGATGAGAGAGGGATCTCTATGACGAATTCATGATGAAAAGAAGAGCTTCAACCACCCTTTGTCTGTAGGTGATGAATTCTTCAGATATCCTCTCATAGGTTTTAACTTTGAAATCGTGACGCTCCCTCCAGGCAAGGATTTGTTTCTTGTGTTCTCTTGAAACTGTTGAACTGTAAGCCGTGTCTAAATCAGCAATGATAATCTCATGTCTCGGTTTTACTTCAGCCAGTGTCTGTTCAAATCCTTGGATACCTTGACGTACCTTATGAGCGTTTTCTCTTAACTGGAACATCTGTGTCAAAATCTCTTTTCCTCTGACAATGAAGCTCTCGATCCACTCCTGAGTCTCTTTCCCACAAATGACCAGCTGTCTTAACTGATGGTGATCAGCTGGTGTCTCCAAGACCTGGGGCAGCAACTGGGTTGTTTGTGAAGAACCATGGAAAAAGTTAGAAATGAAAAGCCTGAGCTGCTGATTTTCAGCCTTGAGGGCTGCCTTGTCTTCCCCATCTTTAAGCACTCTTTCTTGAAGGTTTTCGGATACAACTTTGAAGAGACTCAAATCTCCATGTCTGGTATTTCTACCGAGATTAGCCTTGACCATGACGAAATCATCCATATTCACCTCATCCCTGTTCTTGTCTTCTGGGGGCACTGCAGTCTCCATGACTATCTCGTTATCAGGATTCCTATCAAAGTGAACTTGCTTCCTTGCCTTCTTCTTAGGAGGTTCCTGATAGATGTTATCGAGATCATCAACACTCACTTGATATGAAGGCCTTCTCCTAACCCTTCCTAAGGAGTTCTCAAGCCAAGACACAGTAGTATCTTTACTAACTTCCTCAGGAGGTACTGCTGCAATCTCTTCATCATCTTCGATATCAAGATCAATGTGAATCGGTTTAGAACCTGTCAAAGGTACAGAAACATGTGTTGAAGGTGGCTCCTCTGCTTCATTTTGAGGTACGGGTTCGTCAGGAGGAACTTCTGAATCAACTGTAGGCTGCTCCTGTATGACTATGCCTGAGAAATCCAACCTTCTTTTTACATTTTTATTTGATCTACAACCTTTGACACCATCTTGAGACTGACTTTTACCCTTTCCCTTCGACTGTGCTCTAGAAGAAGAGGGAATTATCCTTGGCGGCTCTGCTACTGGAATGGAGTTTTTCCTTTTAAGCACTAAGAAAACCTTACTATGCTCAATGACTTGTCTTGTTCTGTCTTCAACTAAAAGAGATTCTTTGTTTGCCCAATTAACTTGTGGTAGAGGCTGATCCTCGATTCGTTTTTGAGTGTACATCGGGAGAAGCACATCTTCATCATCATCTGATAGCCCTTCTATATCTTCATTTAAGCAGTCTTTCATCTGATGGAGAGTTAGCTTGCTGTAACTACGCCTTCGCACTTCAAACTCATCTGCACAATTAGCCCAAAAATCTTCAAATGCGGCCATGCGATTATAGTTCTTCTCCAATCGGCCAGCGTAGACACCATGAGGATCAAATGATCGTCTCTCACTGTAAGATTTGAGGCCGAATTTGTCTAACTCTTCACCAATTGTCCTGGCATCTGCAGCAGTCCTGCATGTATAAATACCCAACCCTAATGGAAAGTGAAGAGAGGGTTTCTTTCTATTCCTCAAGACTATGTGGACACCGTGAACCTGCCTCAAGAATTCCATGAAGATGACCTCATCTGACGGATACCTTGGCAACATGAGCGGGGCACCTGAATAACCATAGACCCTGAGATAGGTAAAGGTAGGAAACTGTATAAACCAATCTGCCCATTCCGCCATTGCTGCCCTGACAACTGAAGAGATGCGAACGTGCAATTCGTTGTCTAAGTCCCGCACTGTGTACATCAAGAAGGCCTCGTTCACCCTTTTGTAGTGGTGCAACGACTTTGTGAATTCCAACTGGGGATAATAGTTATATATGTGTTGTACGCTCAACGATCCCTCGGTGTTCAACCCTCTGAATTGACCTTGATAGGCCACCAAGTAGACTAGGTATGACACTATGTGGAATACATGAAACTGGAAGTATTTTGTTATTTGCTGATGTAGACAATCACTAATCAAAGTAGGCCAATCATAGAATTCGGTTTTCTTCATGATGTGAGGTATGGCATAAAACATCCAAGGTTGGAACTTGGTGGCATCTTCTGAGCCAGTGACCCTGTTGACCAAAGTGATGATGATGGCAACCTCATCCTTGAACTCCCCTCGCCCGACATTCTTGGGCAATGTTTTATGTTTTTCTTTCATCCATCTCTGTGCAATCTTCTTGCTATATTTATCTTTATGCATATTCCACATCCTTTCGCATTCATCCTTTGAAAGAGTTACGCTTTCAGGCCACGGGGGAATGGAAAAACACCTGTCGACCATATCAGGTTTTAGATTGCAAATCAATCTACCGTCTGCTAACTGGATCTCCCTAGTAGCCGAGTTGTAATGCTTAATGCAAGCGATTACGAACTCAAGGCTCTGAACTGATATAGGAATAGAGTAGGAGTCCAATGTCCCAGGTTCTGATTGAAGTGTTGCCTGCTCTCTCCAAGGCATGTAGATCGAACACCGGCTTGATATGATGCAAGTCTGTCTCAGCTGTTTTGATGTAATTGTGAAAGAGAACTGATTCAGTCTTGAAAACATTGGGAGTGTACTCTATTTCGGAAAACTTGAAGAATGACTGTAAACTCGCCTAGGTTCTGACAAGTTTTGAGCGATTTCTATTTTTAGAATGCTGATTTTTGTGCTTCAACGGACAAATTTTTGAGAATTCTTTCTGAGATATGGGTTTTGTTCAGAATTCCGATGCAAGACAACCCAGATCGTCCGTTTTTTAAAATTTTGACTTTTGCCTAAAAAACAGCAAACCCTAATTTCTTCAATTTTTTCCAAAAAAAGTTGGCACCTGGGTTTTGTTCAGAACAAGATTAGAAATGGACCCAGTTGATTAGATTTGCAAAACCCTGACGTTTGATCGAAAAAGAAGCCAACCCTAGATTTTGAACTTTCTTGAAAAAAAAGCTACAATATGGGTTTTCTTCAGAAGACTGATTGGAAAGGACCCAGATGGTTGAAATTTGAATGCACTGAGGTTTTCACTGACATGCAAAATAAAAGCACTTGCTGCAACTTGATGAAGTTCTTGAAAAATTCTTCAAAAGATTGAGGCAAAAAGACCCAGATGACAGAAAAATTGAAAGCCTTGGCCTTCTGCTTGAAAAATTTGATCTTCTAGAACAAAAAGCTTGAAAAAGCAAGGGTTTATGCTTGCTGGTCTGAAAAATCTAATGTAAAACCAGCAAAGATGGATTCTTGAATCACAAAAATTCTTCAAACTTACTGCTCCAACTTTCTCCTCTGGATGCTACCTACAAAAATAATGAAAAATACATGAAAGAATGATGTTAAATAGACTTTAGAGTTTTGGATTAGGTTTTGCTTTCTTTGCTTTTATTTCCAAAACCCTAAAACTCAGTCTCCTTGAACTTGGACGCCATCCTTCACTTGGCAATTTTGAAATTTTTTGAAAATCTCAAAAATTCTCTAAGGCATGAAAATTTGGGCACCCTTCTTCACCTGGGGCGCCCACTTCTTTCAGAGTTGGCCAAAATTTTAACATTTTCAACTTTCCTTCATTTTGACATGCTACTTCGCCTATGATTTCCCGTTGACAGATTGATCCGACAGGCGAGTTGAAGGCTTCACGGCAGAGCCTGACTGATTTTGAGAAAGAAGTTCTGGAGGCATCTCTGGCGAAAGACTTCATCTTGACCTCCGAATTCGTGGGAGCCTTTTCCTTCCAGGGGCGCCCATTTTTCCCAGAGATAGCCATTTTCATGACTTTCAAAATTCTTCATTAAATCCCTTCTACAGACGATCTCGTCGAATCTTGGAGCTCCGGACGTCGGATTGACTGGATGTTATACTCATCGCGAAGCTGACGAAGAATGAAGAGGGGTCTTCTGGAACAATCTTCATCAAATAATGATTTTAAGGCCCTCAAAAGTTTGGGCGCCCTTCTTGATTGGGGGCGCCCACTTTCACCAGAGTTAGTTTATTTTTTTGATTTTCTGTGTTTGCTTCTGAATTTTGGTTCTCAACCTTTGTCGGACCCTATATTCAACTCCTCACATCTGGTGACTGCAAACTCCGGTTGACGTGCTAAGTGTCTCACTGGAAAGCTGGATCAACTGAGATGAAATCATGTTAGAGCCTTATCTGCAAATTCACTCGTTTCACCTCCTGAAAGCTTGGGCGCCTTTCTTCAACAGGGGTGCCCATTTTCTCAACACTTAGTCAAATTTTCAACCTTTTCAACTTTCCTCGTTCTGACTCTAGTGCGGATCTCCCCTGTTCAGCTTTGAATTCCGGATGACTGAATCGCCTGATGACTGCGCCGCTGAATCCACTGTGAAGCTGACAGAAAAGTGAGGAAGTTTGATTGGAGGCTTGAAACCCTAATTTATCATCTGATGCCCTAAAAAGGTGGGCGCCTTTCTTCAACAGGGGCACCCAAACTTGCAAGTGTTAGAAAATTTTCATGAATTTTCAATTTTCTTTCTCGTTCTTTGTGCACGTTCATCATTTCATCTTCTGTCGAATGTTGAAGTGTTGAAACTGACGTCTGGCAGCCGAATTACCTCCATTGATGACCTCGGAGCTCCAAATATGCTTCTGAAAAAGCAGAATAGACCCAGCAGGGCAAAACCGATTATTTTTAGATTCTGACTGCACCAGTCTGATGTGGACACATTTTGAACCAATCAAAATCAGTTCGGACCCTGTCAGACCAACTTTCTATTTTTAGAAAATTTTGCCAGTTTCCGTTTCGAAAGAAACCCAGAAAAACCCAAAAAACGTTGCTAATTTTAGAAAATTTCTAAAAATAGCAGTTTTCCTAAAATTTAGGGATGAAAAACTGAGATCTGGGTTTTGTAGATTAAGCTGCTCTTAGCAGACCCAGATCGTCAGAAATTGAAAATTTTGCATTTTAACCCCTCATGCAAGACATGCACACCCAAATTCTGACCTTTTTGACTGATTTAACAAGACTTCTACTGATTTCTTCAAAATATCTAAGTGTAACAAAAAATTTAATTTTGGGGTACAACAAGGATAAGAAAAATAAGCTTCCAAAATGACTTTTATGAGATACCTTTCAATTAGGGCGACTAGGCAACCCTAAAACCAACGCCTCATTTTCAATAAGCTTTTGATTTAATTTTTTTTTTTAAAACTCCTGCATCACTTAGGCGCCCAAGAAGAAAACATTAAAATATGATATATTTTAAAAACAACTTAAAGTTGTAACACTAGGCGTCCAAGGTCACTTTATTTATGTCCCCCTTATGACCCCCTTAATTCAAAAATATAAAGTTACTTTAATTAAGCTCACATTTCGAAGCTTTAATCAAATAATTAAATAATTTTGGACAAAGTAACTTAACCAACTGAATATGTTGTTGTGGAAAGCCTGACTTGGTCCAATATTCCAAAAATAGCAAATTACATTCCAAAGGCTCAAACTGGAGAAAAATTGATATCGCACCAAGGCTCACTGTAGACAATGAGCGCAAAACTGGCCTTGCTAAAAATAGAAAGTCTCCGAGCAAACAACAAACCCAACACCCAAAATGGAACTGAGTCCCCTAATCGCAACTATTTAGCCAACAGGGACTCTAGAATTGGCTAAAGGTGATGTCCACTGCACAGAGGCTAGGAAGGGACATTATAGTCTACCCTCCCCAAAGATTGCTTGCCCTCAAGCAATCGTAATGCTGGATATTGTAGTATCTGCTCACTCTCCCATGTAGCATCCTCAACTGGTAGGTCCTGCCACTTCACCAAGTACTCAGTGATCACTCTCCTCCTAACGGTCCTCTCTCTAAAGTCAATAACTGCCTCTGGTATAAGCTCCAATCTCCCTTCCTCATCCAATGGGAGTAATACTGCTGAAGGTACCACATTATGTCCTAGTGCCTTCTTAAGGCGTGATACGTGAAGAACATTGTGCATTCAACTATCCTCAAGTAACTCCAACTCATAAGCAACCTCACCAACCCTCTTGGTGACTCTGAATGGGCCATAAAACCGTGGTTTCAGCTTCTCTGCTCCACTCTTTTTGACAGTGGGTTGCCTGTAACGCTATAGTCTAACATAAACCATATCACCCACCTCAAATTCCCTATCTATCCGATGTTGGTAAGTGTACACCTTTTGTTGATTTTGCGCCTATTGAATGTTTTCTCTCAATGATCCCATGATATCCTAACTCTCCTACAAGAAATCCTTCGCCCTTGGGCACTTTGCAATCACCAAATAATAAATCAATGAAGCTAGGAGCCTCATACCCATACAACGCCATGAAGGGTGACATCTTAATGGACATATGGTAAGTAGAGTGGTAGTAGAACTCCCCTAAATGCAACCATCTAACCCAAGCCTTCTGCTGCCCTGAAACGTAATTCCTTAAGTAACCTTCCACCCACTTGTTAACAATTTCAGTTTGCCCATCTGTTTGGGGGTGGTAGCTAGTGTTGGGAGTCAACTCTGTACCACAAAGTTTGAACAATTCCTGCCAAAACAAACTCATGAATTTGTTGTCCCCATCACTTATGATATTTCTAGGTGCCCCATGAAGCCTAAACACCTCCTTGAAAAATAAATCTGCCACTTGTAATGCTGAAAAACCTGTTGGTATGGCAAAGAAATGGGCAAATTTAGTCGACCTATCAACTACCACGTAAATGCAATCCTTCCCTTGCACCTTGGGAAGCCCCATGATGAAATCCATTTATATACTTTCCCACTTTTGAGTAGGAATGGGCAAATGGTTGCAGCAGACCAGCAGGGTATGTGTGCTCATTTTTTTTCTGTTGGCACACCTGACACTCACAAACGTACTTAGTTACATCATCTTTCATCCCCTTCCATAAGAATCTCTCACGGATCTACCTGTATGTCTTGTAAAATCCCGGATGACCAGCCATAGGAGTGTCATGAAAAGTTTTTAAAATCTGCTCCTTTAACTTAGTTTCAAGCACTAGAAGTATTCTTTCTTTGTAGAAAATTAACCCGTCCTTAACACTATACTTTTCATCATTCAGAGCACCATCTAGTATGCTATTTGTGAATGTGTTTTTAGCATAATCTGCTTGTATTTGCTCTTTCCAATCTGCTGCAATCTCAGAAAAAATACACAAGTGTGGCCTCCTAGAGAGAGCATAAGCAACAACATTGCATTTCCCTTTAACATACTCAATATCAAAGTCAAAGGCTTGAAGTTTGCTTACCCATTTTTGCTGCCTTTCACTTAAATCCTTCTGATTTAAAAAGTATTTGAGGCTGTTATGATCAGTCTTCACTACAAATCTACTTCCAATAAGATACTGCCTATACTTAGCCAAGGCATGCATGATGGCTAGCATTTATTTATCATATATAGCCCTCAATTTTCTGCTCTCACATGCTATGGGATGCTTGTTTTGCATTAGGACAGCCCCTATACCTTCTCTTGAAGCATCACACTCAAGTTCAAATGGTTTAATGAAATCCGGAATAGCTAAACTAGGGCATGAGCTCATCAAAACCTTGAACTGATCAAAGGCTCTCTGTGTTGATTCGGACCAAGAGAATGCCCTTTTCTTTGTCAAATCTATAAGTGGGACAGCAACCTGTGAGAACCCCTTTACAAACCTCCTGTAGAAACCACATAACCCAAAGAACCCCCTAAGCTATGGTAAATTTGTAGCTGGTGGCCAATCTTGTATTGCCTTAATCTTTTCAGAGTCTACACGCACACCATTGGCACTAATAATATGCCCCAAGTAATGTAATTTAGTCATTCCAAATTCACACTTAGATTCTTTTGCAAACAATGATTCCTTCTCAAGAATGCCAAGAACCTCATCTAAGTGTTTCAAATGCTCCTCCCAAGATTTACTGAAGATAAGAATATCATCAAAGAATATAAGGACATACTTACAGAGCTGCCTGCTGAAAACTCTGTTCATGCATGACTAAAAAGTGGCTGGTGCGTTTGTCAAGCCAAAAGGCATGACTAGAAACTCAAAATGCTCAAAGTGGCACCTGAAAGTTGTCTTCTCTGCATCCTCTTCCCTCAGTCTAATCTAGTGGTAACCTGATTCAAGTCAATTTTGGAGAAGTAAACCGCCCCATGAAGCTCATCAATATGTGGAATGGGATACCTGTTCTTAATAGTCTTC
This sequence comes from Sequoia sempervirens, assembly GCA_007258455.2. Classification (NCBI taxonomy): domain Eukaryota; kingdom Viridiplantae; phylum Streptophyta; class Pinopsida; order Cupressales; family Cupressaceae; genus Sequoia; species Sequoia sempervirens. Next base: position 87,768 of record VDFB02336806.1, on the reverse strand, counting down.
TTGTTTAAAGCCCTGTAGTCCACACACATGCACATAGTCCCATCCTTCTTCTTCACCAATACAACTGAAGAAGCAAATGGGCTCTTGCTCAGTCTTATGTGCCCCATCTCTATAAGCTCCCGAATGGCCTTCTCTATCTCATCCTTGTGCCTATTAGGATGACAATAGTGTTGATGATATGTGTAGCGGCGGGAGATCTTTCTCCCACAATTTCTTGGAGAATAAATATTAGATAAAATTTAAATATTATGCAAGGCGCCAACTTGTTATTTATTCTTTAATAAGGAGACTTTTATGAAGTGACACCTTCATTGGTAATCAAGCCGACTTCTCATGAAATGACACCACATCATGTATATATAGAAGGCAGCTCTCTTTCTTTATTCATTCAATTTCATCCAAGACAAGTTCGCACATAGGAGAAATTTGCTTCTACAGCAGATCGAGTTTTTGATTCAAGGAGATCGATTCATAAAGGAGATATCATTTATTTGCTTATAAAAGAGAGTTTATATTTCCAGTTCGGCCTTGTGTGTGGCCTTATTATTGGCCTTGTGTTTGGTCATATTCAAATTGATATTATTGGAGTTCTATATTATTCTTGGCTGTGTACTTGCATCAAGTGTGATGTTATCATCATCATATCTAATCGGCCTTGTGATTGGCCTCATTGTAAAGCAGTTTGCTATCTCATTCAATATATAGTTGATATATTGTTGTTGGGTTTTTCTCCCTCGAGAAGGAGGGTTTTCCCAGGGTAAAAGTGTTGTGTTTATTGTTCATGTGTTGTTATTTCTGCTTAACTTAAATCTGATCCTAAAACTAACAGATAGGGTGTGGTAATGACTAGTTTGGCTCCCTCTTCCAACTCGATGACATGCTCAATACCTCTATCAAGTGGCCTCCCTGGAGGTATGCTACCAAACACCTTGCTCCTCTTGGTAAGGAGCTCCTGTATATCTGGTGGATAGGTCCTCTTGACCTCTTCAATGACCGTAGACATAACTATGCACTCTGCTGCCCACTCAACCTGATCATGTCTAAAAAGTTTTCCATACGATTGAAGGACACAAAACGTGGCCCTCCATTGGACAAGCCTTTCAAAATGACGTTCTTTGCCCCTGATTTAAATTTTAACTCCATGGTCTAAAAGTTGAGAGTAATCTCTCCCAACGAATGTAGCCACTGAATCCCCAACACTGCATCTGTATCACCCAGTGTAACGAAACTCGCCAAGACTCGGCGAGTCCCGAGCCGAGCACCCCTGGCCAAGTCGTGGGAACCCGGACTCGGACGCGGCTGAGCACTGCCGCGTCCTGGCCAAACTCGCCGAACCCACCGCATCTAAGAGAGTCACGAGCCCTGGACCCGGCCGGCAAAACAAAGGGCCAAAAGGCCAAAAAAAACATAAAAATAAAGTTAAACTTAGTTTTTTTTTTTACTTATATTATCTCTCCAACCCTAAAAGCAACCTCATTTCATTCACTTCGCAAAATAGGAGGAGAGGAGAGAGCTGTGAAGAAAAAGAAGAGATCATTGTAGGGAAACCAGCAAGCTGTTGAAGACAAATCCAAGCTCAAATGTCGTTTGGGAAGCTTCATACCAGCAAGGAGGTGCATTAAGAGCTCATTACCGACGATTGGGAGGAGTTTGCATTGCATTCCAAGCTAGATTTAAGAGGTAAGTTCAATTTTAATTGGTTTTTTTGTGTTTTTCTAACAAATAATTCATTGTAATTTGTAAAATCATTGTTTTTATGAGTTTGCATTTTTTTTTTACAAACCCTACTTGCAAGTTGCAACTTAAATAAATTTAGAAACCCTACTTGTTATTGCAGCCACTTTCATTTGCAAATCAAACCATATTTTCACAATGTCTCAAAGTCAAACCCCAGGCAAAAAAGACCTTGCTTGGAAACATGCTGAAATATTTGTCATAATGAAAAAAGGAGAGGCAAAATGTAAATATTGTAAAACAATATATCATGAAGGAATAAACAAATTGAAATATCATATTGCACGCATACCCGTCCATGATGCAGTGGACTGCACTAAAGCACCTCCTGAGGCTGTTCGTGAACTGCAGGTGCAATTAGAAACATTTGAATTGCAAAAAGAAATGAAAAAGAGGCAGAGGGAGGAGTTGGCGAGTGTTGGACAACCACAGGGACTTGGTGTTGTTGGAGATGGTTCTTCCATGCCTCCATATCGTCCTAGTGCTAGTGCTTTTGCTACTACACCAACTATGCAATTGCATACTACTACTACTAGTACTACTCCTAGTGCTATTGGCGTTGCTACTGCTAGTGGTAGTGGGAGTGTTAGCATTGGCCCTAGAGTTCGTAAATCTAGGGTGGACTCATATTTTGTACCATGCACTACTCCTGGTTCCCAACCATCGCTTGAGAGCATGGGTTGGAAAAAGAACGTACATGATGCAGCGAAGAAAACAATTGCAGACTTCTGGTACTATTGCACCATTCCCTTCCATGTAGCCAAGTAATTCTTTTTCTTTTAATTGTTTTAAAATTTTAATTTTAATTTTAGAACTAGATGTATCTCATTATCAAATTCAAATTTAAAGTTAAAAACTTAAAACTTTTCATTTTACAATACTTATCTAAGTAATTTATTAATTTATTTATGACATGTTTTAGGTCTCCTTTTTGGCAAAACATGGTTGATGCCATAACCATATGTGGGGCGAGGTTCAAAGCCCCTACTAAAGATGAATTAAAGGGCCCACTTTTGACTCAAAAGGTGGCAGATGTAAAAGCACAATTAGAGGAGCTGCGCTTGCAGTGGAGGAGATCAGGTTGCACCATCATGACTGATAGTTGGACCAATAGGAGAAATAAGACGCTACTTAATTTTCTAGTTTCCCCTGGAGGTAATTGTACTTCCCTCAATGCATTGAATAATTTGAAATTTGAATTTGATTTAGTGATTTTAATTTTAATATGGCTGATTTATGTTTTTTAATTTATTGAATAATTCGTTTTGCTTATTTTTTCAGGTGACACCGTCTTCATCAAGTCCATTGATGCTTCCGCCCAAATCAAAGATGCCACATACCTTTGTGAGGCCATAGAGGAGGTGATAGCTGAGGTGGGAGAAGAGAATGTAGTTCAAGTGGTGACAGATAATGCAGCAAATTATGTTGTTGTTGGTAGATTATTGATGGAGAGGCACCCTAATATATTCTAGACTCCATGTGCCGCCCATTGCATTGACCTCATATTGGAGGATATTGGCAAGCTCCCATGGATCAAAACATGTGTGGATTCTGCAAAAAGCATTTGCAAATTTGTATACAATCACACATGGGTGCTTAACCTTATGAGGCAATACACGGGGTTGAGGGAGTTGGCTCGTCCTAGCATCACTAGGTTTGCAACAAATTTTATCACATTGCAATCCTTGATTCGATCAAAGGCAGCTTTAAGGCTCATGTTTATTGGTGAGGAGTGGTCTTCCTCATCCTATGCTACAAGCACTGCAAGGATTGTTGTGGCTGATTGCATTTTTGATAAGCCAGAGTTTTGGACACCAGCGGAGGAGATTGTGAAGGTAAAATTTAATTCTTCATTATGTTTTACTTTTAATTTTTATTCATATTTTACTTTTATTTGTTTATTTTCGTTCACACTTACTTAAGTTAATGTTTGCACTTTGCAGTTTATCGAGCCCTTGGTAGTTCTCCTACGAGTTGTTGATGGGGAGAAGCCCGCAATGGGCTACATATATGAGGGCATGGATAGGGCCAAAGAGGCCATTAGATCCGTCTATGGTGGAGTCGAGGAGAAGTATCGTCCCATTTGGGAGATCATTGATCAAAGATGGCACCACCAACTTCATAGGCCCATCCATGTAGCCACATATTTCCTAAATCCAGCCTTCCAATTTAGCTGTGATCTATGTGCAAATAGAGAGATTCTTAGTGGGCTCTCCTCAACAATAGAGCAGATGTTGCCTATTGTTACTGCACAGATAGTGCACGAGATAGATGCCTTCACTAAGGCACAAGGAGACTTCTTTGCATGTCATTTGTGCAAAGAGAGGATGACATTACAGCCAAGTAAAAATATATTTAAGGGCATAATTTTCATCTTTTTATATTATAATTTATTATTAAATGTTGAACTTGAAACTTGAAACTTGAAAATTAAAGTTGGAAATGAGATTGATTTTGTTTCTTTTTCTCATTTCAGATAGTTGGTGGCATATGTTTCGTTCAAATACACCGAACCTTCAAAATGTTGCCATTCGTATATTGAGCCAGCCATGCAGCCCATCTAGTTGTGAGCACAATTGGAGTATGTTTGAGCACATACACTTCAAGAAGCGCAATAGACTATCAGTGGAGAAGATGAATGATTTGGTATATGTTCATTACAACCTTCGGCTCAGATACAGGAAGACTTTTTACCACAACTCCACCCCGATCAAGCTAGAGGAGGCTGATCCACAGTCTGAGTGGATCACTGAGGCTACAGATGCAGTCTTTAGTAACGAGGACCTTGATTGGGTGGACCAGGCAGAGAGAAAGGTTGAGATTGTAGCCATGGCTAAGGAGGAGGCTAGAGCACGAGGAGACACAGCTGTTGTTGGTGAGAGTGGTATGGAGACACAGGCAGAGACTATGACTACAGCTGCTACATCATCGAGGACACTTAGAAGCCTTCATAGGAAGGATGTTGGCTCCACTAAGCCATAGACTTGTGGCTATTTTTTTGATATTTCATATTTATATGGAACATTTGATGTCATGGATTTCATATTCCATGAGTTTTGTATACATTTCACTATATTTAGATATCTAAGTATGCTATTTACTTCAACAGCTCAACTACAATTTGTGTACACTTATGTGATCATTGTATACTTGTGTATGTGATCAAATTTGCTTCTATTTAATGATGTTATTGTGTCTTTAACGTTTATTCAATAAAAGGTGCTTCAAACAAGTTTTAAATCCTTAAAAATCTCTAAATTGTGAGGGTTTTTTCAACTTTTCATTTTGTCGAGTTTGCGCCAAGTCCCGAGTTGCGAGTCGAGTCACCCTAGCCGAGTCTGAGTCTCGTTACTATGGTATCACCTATGCCCACCACATAAAAATATTTTTTAATCTCATGGTTGCCCAACTAAACGCCCAACTACGGAACCATCCTAGTACACTGAATAGTGAATCCATTGGCTACCATAACTCTAAAACCACCAACCTCTTGTGTCTGAAGCCCTCTTCGTGACTCAGCCTCTGGTGCATCCTCCTTGAAGTACTCTTGTGATATACATTACGAAAGCATCGTGCACCCGCCTGAAATGAGATTTCTCCCTGAGTTGAAGTTGAGGGTAGCAGTCATAAGACTTGAGTTCATTCTCCACATTGCCAAATTTTCCTTTGCAAATCAGTCCCGAGTATCTGTATGTTTTGGCCAACAAATAGACAATGTACAAGCTCATATGAAAAGACTTGGTCTTTTCCAAATTGGTCAGCTGCTCGTGAAGATTGTCACTTATCATTCTGGACCAGTTGAACATCTTCACGCCGGAAGTGATTTCATCTATAAAATAATACATCCACGTCTCAAAATATGCACCTTGCAGATTGTCGGCTATCCTATTCAACATCAGAAGGATATCTCCATAATCCTCTTTAAAATCTATCTGGTGTGGCTTCTTAGGCATCTTCTTTGTGGATGGTCTAGGCTTCTCCAGCCATGACTTATTAACATTTGTGGCACACAATTCAGAAGGCTATCACACAATCTCTTCGCGTAGTCCTTGGTCTTATAAATGGTCCGGTGATGTGTTGGGATGCGAAATGCCTCCTATATTGCCACTTCGCCAAGGTGAGCTAGAATCCTTCCATCAGGTGCCACAATTTGTCTCTCCTGCGCATCATAATGAATGGCGCATTCTACCATCAACTCGACACATTCTATTGCAGGCGGGAATCCGGCTGCTTGGAAAATTTTGTTTCTCACCATCTGTCTAGCAATCAGTGTCGGTAATCCACCATGTCCATATACTCTCTTTTTGAACTCCATGAAGTCTACATGTCCCAGATCAGTGTCTGCGACATTTTTCCATTTGGAATTTATCTTTGACTCTCGTTGTACCCCTTTACTAGTGAACTTCATCGCCACCTTCTTTGATGTCTCTCCTACCGTGGTCATTAACCTGCAGTAAAAACACTAACATTAATACGAAGATTTCAAAATATAATTTATTCTCGTGCCTTGTATTCGAATATTTTACTTTCAGTTTATTAAAATATTACATTTCTGCGAAAAAGCAAGCTGAAAGTAAACGAATTTAATCGAATTTAGCCGAAACTTAGCCAAAATGAAAAAGATAGAAGAATTGATGAATTTAGCCAACTGAACTTCAAACCTCAAGAAAAAATCTTTTGGCTGCAAATAAATTTCAGACTTTGAGAATTTAACCAAAAAGACAATGATAAAGTGCGCCAACTTGCTAAGAAGTTCGACTTTCAACCAAGAAATTCTTCACTTCTTCGAAAAAATTACTTCTTCAGCAATAAAAATTATTCCTTCCTCTCAGAAAATCGACCTTGCGTGCAGAAGAATTGATCTTGTCTCAACATTCTTACGATTTCGAGAGATTAACTTCTCTTCAGCTGAGTCTGTGAAAAATGAGTTGTTGAAACTCATTATAATGCTGAAGAATTTGATTTGTTTTAGCAACTGCATCTTTTTCTCTCGATTTCGATTTGTTTTCTCCTCTTCAAACAGGCAAGTTTCCATTCTTTTCGAAAAATCACTATAGCGAACTTATCCAGGCAAATCCCTTTGATTTTCCAAAATTCAATTTTTTGCTAGATGTTTATCTTTGATTTTTGAAATTTTGAAAAAAACATTAAATGTCCAATTAAATTCGATTTTTCCAAGTTTTAATTCATGGCGAATTTAATTTTGCTCATGGATTTTCTCTTTTCCGGTGTAATTTATTTTCTTCCAATAATCCTCTGGCGAATTTTATTTTTGTCCAAGGCGTTTTAAATTTCTAAGTGTCGGAAATAAATTGTCCAAAGTATTAAAATATTTAATTTATTTCCAACCCGTTCATTTTTTACCCATGGCTATTTTAAATTTTTTTTTTCTTTGGCTAAAAATTTATTTTCCAAGTTATTTCAATTTTCGTCTAGCCAAATTGAAATTTTAGCCATCTTGCCAATAAATATTACGCCAAATCCTCATTTTCTTCTGCCATGGCAGACTTCAATTTGTGTCGGGCACATTTTTTCATGCCGAAATCAAATTTTTCTCTTGCTTGGACGATTTTCTCTGGGAAAAGTATGTGTTTGGACATCTTTCCTAGGCAAAATTCCATAATACTTAGACAAATTTCATCCTTTTTCGCCAGGGGCAGACTTTCTAACCTCTTTGCCATATGTATTCTCCTCTATGCACTTAGCCAACTTCATAAATTTTCCCATACTTAGGCAAATTTTCAATTTTTTCTCCCCTTCCCACGCTGGGCGGACTTCACACTCTCCTTGCCATGGCCTAAGCGGACTTCACCAACTTTATTCCATCTTCCATCAAGGCATGGTGGACTTTTTATCCTCCTTGACATTTGCCTTTCTTCCCATACTTGGCCAAAATTCGCATTTTCTCCTTCCAAAGCATCAAATACTTAGCCAAATTTTCAATTTTCCCTCTTCTCATGCTAGGCGGACTTCCAAGAAGTCTTGCCATCTTTCCTCTATGGCAAGGGCAGACTTGCTAGCCTTCATGCCATATCCCTCAAATTAAGGGCGGACTTCACAAATGTCTTGACATTGTGGACCGGACTTCATAAACATCTTTCCATTCCCCTCTTGATGGCGAACTTTTCCTTTTCACCTTCCCTTCTTTCTAGGGCGGACTTCACAAATGTCTTGCCAATTTTTCCTCAAGGCTTGGGCGGACTTCCAAAGAGTCTTGCCATTTCTTCCAACTGTTGGGGCGGACTTTCAAGAGTCTTTGCCATTGCCTCATCCAAGGCATGGCAGACTTTGAAGGTGTCTTGCCATTTTATGGCGAACTTCAAAAACTTTTTGCCATCCTCATCTCCATGGTAAGGGCGGACTTTATCAATGCCTTAGCCATTTTCATTGCCATTTCTCTTTACATGGGCGAGCTTCATGGTCCAGACTTAGGCGAATTTCTTCATAGACTTCATGCTTTTAGTTGATTTTTCGGTGATTTTCTCATGATTTTCAACTGATTTTTCCATATTTTTTCCCTTGCTTTTCCATGCTTTTCCTGATTTTTGCTTGATTTTTCAATTTTTACTTTGATTTTTCAATTTTTTTGGCTGATTTTTTGTTCTAAAGATGGAAACGTTGACCCGTTGACCAAGGTTGACTTTCTAAAAATAGAAAAAGCAAAATCTTTAAAAAATAGGGAACCCCGTTTGGTCCAAAAATGCCAAAAATGAAAAAAGCAAAAAGCAAAAAAGCAGATTCCCTAAAATGTAGGAAGTGTTAGAATTGGCCCAAAGCATAGGCGATCCTCGTCTCCTTGACCTTCTAAGCCCTTCCATGACGTTTATGCATTGATTCAGGCATGGATTATCAACTTGGCTCGGATGACTCTCAAAATACTGACTTGAAACTCTCAAAACAATGCCCTCATGAAACCGTTGCGTGGAGGCAAAACCCTAAAAATTAGCAAACTACTGGGGGTCCCCATTTGCAATGGGGCAATGTGTGAAAAGGTCACAACATCTGGCGACTCCACATGGAGAATGTTCCTGAACGTTCCAAAGATAGTACCCACTTCAAATCTGGAATCTTAAATTAATTCTAACTAACTTATCCCTTGACCAAGAAGAGTACTCAAAAGGAAAGAGAAATCCTAAACTGTATCAAGACATTTTATCCTGCAGTTATAAGTGTGTGCAAATGCGTTTATTCCCGTCTCTTAAGACCAATATGACTCTTTGGTTCCATCATGGCTTTCCAGTGTATTTTTTTTTGTCTTAGCTCCAAAAGCATCCTTGGATAGAGCCTCGCTGCCAGTGAGCGTCCATAGCCCCAGCGAGGTTATCTGCTATAATCTCAAGGAGATTGCTCTACTTCTAGTGATTTACTATTTTTCTTGTTTTGATTGTTTTGTACACCTCTAGAGATGTCCTCACACCCAAAAGCCAAGTGTTCTTGATTTTCATTCTTTCCGTTTGATTTATTTTGATATTCTTTCTTTTCACATATTTCCACACTTTGGCCTATAAGCAATGAAGCTCACCTGGGTTTGAGCATTATAGTGGCGCTGAAGCAAGACTTTTGATTACTTTCTAGCCAACAACTTCGCCTAGGAGACCATAATGACTCAGAAAATTCTTTAAGTGTGTAAAGTATAATAATTGTAAGACTCGATGTCAAGACACAATAGATGATTTCCTTTCCGGTCAAGTACTAACCTTAACCTTAAGATACTTTAGAAACAATTAATCTAGGATTCGAAGACTTTCCACAAATATTTACCCAAGGAATATTCATAACATACCTTAGCGAGGTCAGTCCAGAGTGTGCGTGTAAGCAAAATCACCTTTCTCGCGAAATGCGAAACCCTCCTTATTCAAAAAACTAACGAAAGCAAACTAATCTAAAGAAGGCAAACTAATCTAAGAAAACAAAGACAACTAATCTAAGGAAAGCAAAAACAACTAATCTAAGGAAAGCAAGAAAAAAACAAAAGCAACTACTCTAACTATGTACATGCAAGTTCCCACAAGGAACTCAGGGCCGGAAATAATGTTTCAAAAACTGCCCGTTGACAGGCAGTGGGATGTCCTCCCCTGTCAAAGTCTTTAACCTAAATGCATTCTCCCCCAATATCTCAACAATCTGATATGGTCCTTTCCATAAGTTATCAAACTTGTCATGATCCCCTCTCCGTTTGTGAGCTTTATCCCAATATAGGACTAGGTCAGAGATTCTGAATGACTTTGACGTTACGCATATATCAAACCATCGCTTGACAACCCCTTGGTGTTTAGCAAAATTTTCGAGAGCTTGATCTCTCTGTTCTTCCAGTAGCAACAGCTGCAAGAGACGAATTTGAACTCTATCATCTGGGTCTAGGTACTCTTGCATGAATCTGAGTGTCGGAATCCTCAGTTGGATGGGAAAGACGAGGTCTTGCCCATAGACTAAGTGATATGGAGAGGTTCCCAACGACCTCTTGGCTCTTGTTTTGTCTGCCCATAAAGCAAACCTGAGTTGAGAATGCCAATCTCTCGGGTTTTGATCTAGCAATTTCTTGATTACATTGAGCAAATTCTTATTCATGGACTCTACCAGCCCATTACCCTGGGGGTAATTATTTGAAGAAAATTTCAAAGCGATCCCATAATCGAATGCCCAGTTGGAAAACTTCCATGAAGTGAAAGCAAAACCATTGTCACAAACCAGAGCTTTAGGACAACTAAATCTGGTGATAATATGCTCCTCCAAGAACTTGATTACTACATCTGTCATGCAATTCTTCAATGCCTGTGCTTCGGACCATCTGGTGCAATAATCCATTGCAGTCAAAATATATCTGTGCTATGTTGAAGATGGTGGATTTATCATGCCAATAAAATCAAGTCCCCACATTGCGAATGGTTTCACTTTCGTGATCGGCTGTAGTGGCATAGCAGGATTCTTTTCACGAGTTGCAGTAACTTGGCAGGTGTGGCAGGTTTTGACATGCTCATATGCATCTTTGAAAACGGAAGGCCAATAGTACCCTGCTCTTAAGATTTGGTAAGTTGTGGCCTGACTTCCTCCATGTCCTGTCCCGAACTTAGAATGAAAATGTTCCATGATTCTTTTAGCTTCATTGTTTCCCACACATCTTAAGTAAATACCTTTGTGATTCCTTCTATGGAGTACTGACCCTTGGAGCATATAGCGTTGGCACTTGAGCCTGAAGGCTCGCTTCTGTGCTAGGTTCATCTGGGTGGGATATTTGTGATTTATCAAATATGCGGTGATATCATAATACTATTCCTACGAGGAAGTATCAGTCAATACATACGTTTGTTGTACTAAGCCAGGCCCTTCAATGGCCATTGCCTGAGCTAAAGCTTGCCCACGGACTAGCTTCATTGGTTGCAACTCAATATCATATTCCTGGATAGTGGCGACCCACTTTCCACTTCTTTCTCCTAGCTCATTTTGCATTAGGAGTGTCTTAACAGCTGCATCAGGAACAATGGCAAAGACTTTACTCCTCAATATATAATGTCTAAATTTTTTAATGGCCTTCACCAACGCATAGGCCTACTTTTCAATACTCGGGTACCTCAACTCTGCATCCTTGAGAGGTGAGCTCATGAAAGCTATGGGATGCTCGTCTTTCTCTTTTGTTCTCTGAGTAAGCATTGCGGCACAAGAATGTTCTGATGCGAAAGAGTACAAGTAGAAAGGCTTCGTATAGTCTGGGCTAACCAAGACAGGAGCATCAACGATAGCCTTGCTTGATTTCTTCGAATGCTTTCTTTGTCGGTAGTGTCCACTCCATTTTTGCATCCTTCTTTAACATCTCATTTAAAGGCTTCACTATCTCGGCAAACCCGGTGATAAATTTTCTGACAAAATTGATCTTCCCGAAGAAAGATCTTAATTCCTTTTGGCTAGAAGTAGGTTAATTCTTGATATTGCCTCTATGCGTTCAAGATCAATCAATATTCCTCTCTCTGTGATCAAGTGACCCAATAATTTGCCTTTGTGACCCCGAAGATGCATTTCTTTGGATTTAAGAAAATCCCATACCTTTGACATCTTTGAAATACCTTCCTTAGGTCTTCTACATGGTCTTCTTTCTTCTTCAAAAACACTTTCAGATCATCCATATAGATGATTATACATTTTCCAATTAAATCTCTGAAGGCGATGTCCATGGCCCTCTAAAATGTGGCTCCTGCATTAATCAACCCAAAGGGCATTCTTTTGTAGGCAAAGGTTCCCCACTTCGTCACGAACGCTGTTTTCAATCTATCTTCATATTCCACAAGAACCTAGTTGTACCCAGAATATCCGTCCAAAAAGGACATCATTCGTGAACCATTGACAATTTACAAAACCTCATCGAGCGATGGCAAAGGATAATTGTCCTTCCAGGCTGTTTGGATTTAGTCAACACATGAATCTAGTTTCTGCATTTTCTTCATGGGATAGGATTAGCAGCCACTGCATTGGTGGCCTTTGAAGATATAGTTCAATTTATTATAATTCTTGACCTCCTGATGAATGAGTGGTTCCAATAGTGGGTTAGCAGGTCTCCGATGCTGTCTGAAAGGCTTACTTCTTGGCCTGAGCGGAATTGTATGCGTAATGATGGAAGTATCGTAGGTTCTCAAATCTCCATAGCTCCACACTATGACATCAGGAAACTGTCTCAAGCTCTAAATTATTCCAATCTTCTCTTCAGGCGTGCAAGTTTTTCCTAGGCATACATTTCTGATCACTTCTCTGTATCCCAGATTCACCTTTTCATACTGATCCACTTCGATCCTCTGGCTCTTCATTTGATCAATTTGATCTTGGTCGAATATTCTTTCCAATTGTATCATCCCTCTTGGAATGATGTTTGTCTTTAGGTTTATGATGCCATCATCATCAAATTCAGCTTCTCTTTGTGTCTCCTCTTCATCAATGACCTGCGCTGCAAAAACGTCTGAGCCCGTTAAGAACTAAAGAATGTGGTTGTCATCTTCAAAAACTTGGAAATTTGTGATATTATCAGGAATTCACAGTATTGACGATAGCTCCACTGTGAACTGACTTATACCATCCATGGCTAGCGGCTCCAATGAACTGGCTGCCTGTGCCAAAGAATTTGCTAATTGATTGCTCGATCGGTTCATAGATTGAATGTTGAAAGCATCGAAACTCTCAATAATATCCCACACTTTGTTGCGGTAACAAGTCAATCTTTTGTTATGGCAGACATACTGCTTCCTCACCTGCCTCACGACAATCTTTGAATCTCCAAGAGCATGCAATACTCTTGCTCCTTTCCTTAGTGCTAGCAGTAACCCATGAATCAGTGATTCATATTCTGCTACATTATTTGTGCAAGGGAATTCTAGTCTGTGAGCAGCAAGATATACTTCTCCTTTCGAACTAATTAACTCGAAACCAACTCCAGCTCCTTTCTTTGATCAGGATCCATCAAACCTTAGGATGCAAACTTGTTCTTGTTGCGGGGTCTGTGGAGCCTGCGGATTCGCGTTTTCTTCTTGATGATCTTGTTCAGGCGCTATCTCTTGTATCCTTACTGAGGTGAAGCCATCAATGCGATTGACCTCCGCATGGTTTGAAGAGCCTAACGTTTGCGGAATACTTCTCTACACCTCCTCTATGGCTTTATGGCACATCTTACAAATGAACTCCAAATGAGCCGCGTTGTGGACTCGACACCAATTTGGTAACAATAAATCTTGAATATGGATATTTTCATGCAATTTTGTCTTCATTTGAACACTTTTCCAGACAAAGTTCCTAAAACTTTCAAACATTCCTTCATCACTGTCCTGGGAGCTTTCCCCCTTTTCCACCAGAGCATTTGTGGAGTCAATCACCCAGTTACTTTCCTGAGTTGATCCATGCAACATGAGAACTTTGTTTACTTTAGGCCTGTAAGTGCCTAAGTCTGTCTCTAGAAACGGTATCCCATTGTTCTCTCTGTATTTAGATGTTGTGACCTTTTCACACATCGCCCCATTCAAAATGGGGACCCCCTAATTTTTGCTTCATTCGGGTCTTTCGGTCTGTCTCTCTCTATCGGTTCTTTCTGTCTGATGATGTACTTACCATTTGACCTGGATCTGAATTTTGACAAGTCTGGAGCACTTTCTGATGTTAGGGTTTACATTCTTCAGGCTATTTTGAGGTCAAATTGAGTTGGCTAATCAATTTCTCGGCTTAGCGCTCGTGCCGGTCACTTTAGGCGGGCTCCTGAATTCACCTGGTCGCGTTTCTTTAGTAGGGTGTCAGATTTGAGGTTTGTTTCTCAGAGATTTTCGTTCGGACAAACGCATTGCATTAAGGCACTGAACTCATCAGCAGCACGAATTTGAGCGGACAACTTGCTGTTTTGCTGATCCACCTTATGCGGTGTTGCGGGTTGCGTATTCGTTTTCAGATGCAGCTATAGGGATTCTTTGTGGGTGAGACCTTAGGTGTGCACCGACGCCCGCAAACAGGCGACGGCTTTGATGCCTCACGGCTATGCCGACATTATCTTTCTAGAGTTTTCCGAGCTTAGAGGTAACCGCGGCGAGAGCGGGTCGCCGGGGAACTTACGCTTTGCCGATTCTTGCATGTAGTGATCTCTGAGTTTCACAGGTTTCTCAAGGATCTCTAAAGGCGGTCTTGACCTTACAAAATCCCGACAACGGTTGATCGCTTTCAGCACTTCATTTTAAGCGGGTACACTTTGTGCACAACCTCGAGAATCATGAACATATTGTGCTATGAAAGCGGAGTTAAGCTAAGTTGTTCAGGCGTACAGATGAATTGAGGTTTGGACTTGGGACTCAAAATAGAGGTCAAACACAAAATTTAAAGCCAAGTATACCTCTAATTAACATCAACTAAGCGATCCAGTAAAATTTGAAAACCATGGGCACCTATTTGTAAATACGCCAACAATTCTCGTAAATAGAAATTAAATAAGCGCCCGATTAGCAAACGGATAGAATCAAATGGTAGGGATCCGACGGCTAGGTAAGTTAAAGCGAATTTGTAAGTCGAAATCCGAGGCTACTACTCTAGAATAGTAAACCACCTCCAGAAACAAGTCAATAATAGCAGGTCAGCACGGGGCATCGATATGAATAGGTCAAACAAGTGATGAGGACTCCATGGCACGAATTTCAAGTTGAATGGAGTTGAAGAGATTCAAGAATCAAGCACTTACTATTTTTAGCAGGCTTGTGCAGAGAAATTAGGGTTTCCTAAAATCAAGGGCAGAACACGACAATCATGCAAAGGCAGCATCCAGCTACGACCAACACACTTCAGGCAAACAACACGCAGAATTTGAACTCATTCTGAGCAGTTGCTATTTTTAGTAAGTTGCTAAAAATAGCAGGTCTGGGCAGGGCATCAGGTACCGACATCCCGAGATTCAAAACAAAGCAATGATCAGGGCTTTCGGAGTCGGAAGTCAGTTCAAAGCACAAAATGTGGAGAACTTTATAAAAATAGAAAATTAGGGCAAGCCCAAGGCTAGCATGAGCAAATCACTCCAAATTTGGTGAAAGACATGAAATTCACTAAGTTTGATAAAATTTGGAGTTCAGCACCAAATTCACCTTAGAAGCTACCAGATGTGGGTGAAATTTTCTAAGTTTGGCAGACTTGAAGCTCACGTGTTCAAATGCGCCCAAGGCCAGAAGAGGAGGATTGAAAATTTTACTAAGTGTTGAAACTCAAAGCATTCCTTCCTATATGCGCCCAAGAACTTTGGAGGAGAAGGAGATTAAAATCCACTAAGGCATTTAAACTCAAAGTAGCCCCTTCCATTTGCGCCTTGAGTAAAGGGGGAAATTGGAAAAAATTTCTAAGTGTTCTTAAAATTGGAAGGAGACCCCTCCAAATGCGCCTAGAGAGGGAGAAGGTGATTTAAAATTTTCTAAGTGCTTAAATTGGGAGTAGGACCTGTGATATGCGCCTTGACTTTGAGAAAGGACAAGAAATGTTTTTAAGGCGTTGAAACTTGAAGTTCACCTTGTGAAATGCGCTCATCTTGGAGAATTGAAAGCTTAGCCTAGCAAATGCGCCTTCAACTTGAGTGGCCCCTCTCATGTGCGCCTAACATGGCAAGGTATAAAGAAAATAATCTAAGTATGGGAAATTGGAGGTATGACCCTCCTTGTGCGCCCAAGCCTGGGAGAGTTTGAAAATTTGACTAAGTCATTAAAGTGGAACCACAGAGGGTCAAATGCGCCTTGGGTAGCTTGGAGAAATACTTTGAAAATATCCTAAGTGTTGAAACTGAAAGTACAAGGTCTTATATGCACCCAAGCAAGTGGAGAGGATAAAAAGCGTCTTAAGTGTTTAAAATGAAAACTCAGGGGTGGAATTGTGCCCAAGACAAGAAGGAGGTGATTGAAAAATGCTAAGTGTTGACAAAGTGGAAGTACCACCTTTCAAATGCGCCCCCAAATGGAAGCAGACCCTTTCAAATGCGCCTCAAAAAGGGAGAGGATGATAAAAATTTATTAAGTGTTTAAAACTCAAAGCCCACCTATCCAAATGCGCCTCTGCCTGGGAATGAGTTGGAAAAGTTTCTAAGTGATTAAAGCTGAAGGTACTTCCTCCTGTATGCGCCTTGACTGAAATTGTGCTAAGTTTTTGAAAATTGGAAGTCACATGCAACTCAAAGCTTAACCTTTCATTTGTGCCTGAAGAAGGATACTTGAAAATTCTTCTAAGTATTGTGGAACTTGAAGCTTAACCCTTCATTTGCGCCTCAGGAGTTGAAGAGAGCTGAGGGAAAACTTTAAAAAAACGTTGGAGCTGAAAGCTCATGGGTGCAAATGCGCCCACCTTTGAAGGAAGGGGGTTTTGAATTAAATTTCCTAAGGTGTATCAAAGTGAAAGATGACCCTCTTATGTGCGCCCAGCTTGTGGAATGGAATTGATAAATTTTCTAAGGCATTTAAAAGGGGGTTTCGAAAAATATTTCCAAGGCAAGCAAACTGAAGGTGAGATTCTTATGTGCGCCCAGCTGGAAGGGAAAGAGTTGAAATTTCTTTAAGACATCGAAATAAAAGTGAGGGGAGATTTAATATCTTAGAGACCATCATATGCACCTTGATCTTGAGAAGAAGCAGGAAAATGCGTAAGTGTTGAGAATTTAAAAGTATAAGACTCCAAGTGCATCCTTTCTAGAAGAATGTTGGAAATTCAAAGCTTGAAGAGTAAAATACACTTTCTCTTGGAGACAAACTTGAATTTATTTTATGGCATATAAACTGCAAGCTACCTACCCCATATGCGCCCTTGAGATTGGAGATGATTTGAAATTTATTCAAGGAAAATAAATTTAAGGTTAGACCCCCCTTGATTGCGCCTAGAAGTTTGAAGCTGGAGAATTATTTTAAGATTGAAAAATTAAAAGTTGAAGGCACTTAAAATTTTCCTAAGGCGTTTGAAATAAAATAAAAATTTGCTTTAGACAAAAGAAAAGCACCCCAGGTTGGAGAAATTAAAAGGAAGTTTGATAAAAAAATTATTTTCCAAAGTTTTAAAAATCAAATGCCCCCTTCGTTTGGACACATGAGAATTTTAAAGCCGAAAGATATTTATCATGGGGAAATTTTATTTTGGAATTTATTAAAGAGTGGAAGATAATTTTGCCTAGCAATTTTAAAATACTGGAGCTCACGATGATTTTTCTAAGGCACTAACAAGATGAATAAAATTTCTCGAGTGAAATAAAACGCGTTGAAATTAAATTTTAAATTTTAAATTTTAAATATGCCATTTTAAAAGAGGATGAGATTTTTTATGTTGAAGTGAATTTTAATAAATTTCTCGAGAATACTTCAGTCAACTCGAAATAACTGGCAGTCGAGGAGGGAAATTTTAAATTCAAAACGAGGAAAGAATCTCTAATAATAGCCAATTTCTACGACTGCATGATAACTAGAATATTCTCTCCTAAAATTGGAAAATTTCTAAGTCATGATGAGGTGAATTTATGGCGATTGCTAAACTGGGCACCAGACTTTCAGTTATAAAAACTTCGATGTTTTTCATTTCTATTCACAAAATTGCGAAGTTGGAAATTGTGCTAAAGAGCTGAAAGTGATTGTTGAGCAAGTGAGAAAATTCTGAGTTTAGTTATTTTGCTGAAGTTGTTGAGATTAAGAGTGTTGAAGTTTATTTTGTTGAATGCTGAGAAGAAGTAAATTCTGAAGTTGAGATTGCTGAGATTGATTTTTTGCGGAGAGCTGAAATTATTGTGGCTGCGAGTTGCTGAAGTTCAGAGTTCTAATTTCGGAGTTTTAAATTTCTCGAGGTTTGGAGTTGAAGTTTTAATGCTGAAGTTTTTTATTTATTTGCAGCCAACTCCACTTGCCAGCCATCTCACGAACTTTTATTTTTTTTTAAAGTTAGAATTATAATGCTTGCTTTTTGTTTTGCAGATGGCTAAAAGTCGAAGAGGAGATGTCGCCGGAACAAGCAAGGCTGCAGCCAGAGCTGGAAATGCTGAAGCTGGCAAAGAAAATGCTTCTAGGCAGGCGATAATTAAGCAGTTGAAGAAGTCCTTTATTCCGGAATCAAAGTTCGTGTCGAAGCTGGGAGGTCTGATGGACACCAACCTCGGTTCTTTCAACCTCGAGGCCTTCAAGAGAAGAATATACGGGCAAGGTGGCAATCTTCCGACGATGACTTCGCATAACATTGTAAGAAGTGGGTTGTATGCAGCAGCCGGTTTCCCGCCAGCAGTTCGATGTCTAGAGCTTATTATGGAGTGTGCGAATTACTACAATTCGGATCACCGGACAATTGTTTCTCTAGAAGGGAAGTTGCTGGCAAATTTCATGCCTGATGCAATTGGCGAAGCGTTCAGGATCCTAGCCACAGATAAAATGTTATACAAATCCAAGGAGAGAGCTGATAAGATGTATGCTACATCTTTTGACAAGTGTGCTAAGAGGATCAACACTACGTGGATGAGGAAGCCCAAGCCTCCTGGCGCCAAGTTGCCAAAACAGATTATTACAAAGGAGCTAAAGCAGGAGTATTACGATTTGATCATGATGCTTAGCCGGGTAAATGGCAGGTCACAAGCATATGTATTTGAGTCGTGGATGTTCTTCTATATCAGCGTAGTGCTGGAGGGAAAGGAGTATGTAGATTGGGCACAGATGATTAGTGATAACATTAATGAGCAGTTCAAAAATCTAAGAAGAACGAACACGTTCTACGTGAGCTCATATGTCATCTACATGCTGGCTCGAATGACGAAATACAAGGGGCTGACATACCAAGAGCCAATTGGGTGTGGATCCAATCAATTCAAGATTCATGAAGCATGCAGGCAGTTGCATCTGACGAGCACCTCTCACTTCAAGAGAGTGAACGACGCCTTCACGATGTACATCACAAGGACTCTTCAGCGGAGATTGCAGCAAAGAATATCCAAAGAGGCACAGGAGTTGATCGAGGAGTATGGGTTTTGGTTTGTCCAATTCCCAAAGTTCACTTATTTAAGGCTGTCGAGACACCATTCATATGCTTACTGATTACCGAGGTATCCCACAAACAGAATGATAATGCTCGAGGTGTCTAGGCAACTCGTTGCTTACGATAAAATTATAAGAAAGAAGAAGAAAGGCGGATTGCAATTTCCTATTGTCATGGGAAACGCACTTGAGGAGTGCCCTTCATTGCAGGCAACCAGGGAAGTAGAAGATGAATTGTAGTTTTATTGCCTCAGTCTCCACTCCAGTCGGCAAGATTTTGATCCTCGGGGGAAGATTGGAACGGTGCAAGGCGAAGAATATAGGCACAGGGCTCATTTAGAAGACTATTGGGCATATGCGGGCGATGAAGCTGAAATTAGAAGGACGTTCTCCCGGTTGCCCCTGAAGTTAATCAGAGATTGTGAGGTGGTCCAGGTTCCGGATCAAGATGATGAGGATGCCAGAATTACGCACCCGGACTATGAGTCAATAAAGAACACGCCAATCCCACCACCGGATTGGGCAGAGCCGGAGATTACAGACTTAGACACTTTGTCTATGCCTATTTTAACTTTCACGAGGAGCTGGGTGGATGGGCATGTTCACAGGTTGAAGAGAAGATCAATTGCCCTCTCGTAAAATCTCATGGGCAATTGGAGGCCACCAGTGTCAACAAAGAAGAGGAAACAAATTGCCCAAGCTGCAAAGCCACAATAGGAGAAAGAACCAGTACAGCCTGAGCCTCAGAGAACAGAGGAGACATCGCCCACGCAGTTGTTGGCTCGCTCTTCAAGTGTGCAGGAAGTTTCAATGTTTGCAAATCAGAGGGTTGGAGAGAATGAAGAGCAGGAAATAGGAGAAGTCAACCAGCCGTTGTCAAGAGAACTTGATAGTCAAAGTGCCAACGCTCCTGGGGGTGCCGATCAGCCAGAAGAAGGAGAAGAAACAAAGACGTACATTCGCTTTGATCATGCACTTGAGTTAGCTTTTGAGGAAGAGGGCATTGCGGAACTTGACATTCGGGGTTATGAGGAGGATAGCCAGCGTATGGAGACAGATGACCCTTGGCCAAATGTTGCTCAAGAGGAGGTTCATGAAGTGGAGGCAACAAAGGAGCAGCCCCTCATTGTCTATGGTGCTCAACGGAATGCTCCAAATTGGCTCTCACGCGCGATACGGAGAGATCAGGAGGATGACACCGACCCGGCGGTAGAAATAGAGGAGCTCTTGAATAGAACAAGTGGGTCACCTAAAAGGAAGAGAGCCAGAAAATATTCCCGAATGGAAACAGATGAGGCTGGTTCGCGGACTTTCCATGTTGCCGTTCTAAGGGAAGACTATGACTTAGGTGACGTGATGCCAGAGAATTACACAGTCACTACGATTGAATTAGGGCGTCCTTCCGGAGCACAGGTTGTTGAGGCAGAGAATTCCTTCCAGGCACTGAGGGATAGGCTGGTACAAAAGGAGGAAAAGTATAAGAGATTGAAGAGGGAGCATAAGGCATTAGTTGGATATGTGTGACATCTCGCACGTCCGTGTCCTCAAAGGAACCCAACAATAGAACTTCCACCTGAGCTTCCACGAGAGTCGATTAGCGGACTCGAGGAAATGAAGAAGGCTATTCAAGAAGGAGATAAGTGGGTAGGCAGTGTCCGTGCTGAAGCTGAAAGATTCATGGTTGATCTTGTCTCCTCTTTCCAGCACGCTTCCAGTATCCTCTCGCGTTTGGAGAACATCGAGCAGGCTTGGAACGACACGCATATATTTCAAGATAAGACCATTCCTCGCCTCGCTGCTCTGATGCACGTACCCACGCAAACTTTGGTTGATGAAGGGGTGATCCAGGCTGGGGACAGATATGACTTTCCGGGGTGGTATTCGGCTGCTTTTACTGGCAGAGGTTTCTTCGACATGGCTAAGGCAGAGTCTGCCAAAATCAAAAAAGCAATGGGAAATATTCACGAGGGCATCCTCAATATGCTGGAGGCGTTATTCACCAGAAGACTAACTCCCGAGGAGGTGGAGATAGATGGATTGAAGGGCAGGTTGCAGCCTTTCTTCTCCGAAATGAGGGTGTTTGCTCAACTGGACTTTGAGAATATCTCTACATTCTCAGCCATCATTCAAAGCACACAAGAGTCCATTGAGAGCTGGAGAAAGTCTTGTGACCGGTAGGAGCAGACAATCGCCATCCTCGAGTATCAGCTCAACCTTACTCCGGCAATCTCTGAACAAGAAGTCGATGCAGTGCTGGCCTGATTTGTAGCTTACGCAGTCAGAGAGAAGAACAATGGAAACAAAGTCATGGACGAGAATCTTCTGGAAGGGTAGTGGGTATTGATTGCCCATAGTGGTCAAGGAGGAATCTGCTATTTTTGTACTCATTAATTACACCACTCCTCCACCTTCTAGCGGTTTTTAGGGTAGAATCTTGTCTAGGGTTTATGTGGCTCGATCTGAGCCGTCCATTGTAATTTGATCTGGACCATCCGCTGAGATTGGCCAGCTATATAAAGGGGAGTCCCCTCATTTGTACACTAGTTAGTTAGACATTATATCGGACTAGAGAGTAGACATTTCGCTAGAGCATAGAGTAACAGTTAGAGTTAGAATAGTTTCATTGCATTGTTTGAAGGAGAAGGAAAATTCTTCCTTTGAGAATTTTGTAAGAAATTGTTACGAAGACTATCATAATGAAAGAGTTTCATTGATTGGTGAATTTGTCTTTGTTATGAGCAGTTAGTGAGGTTTCTTCACCCTTCGACTTCAAAGGTAGAGTAATTTTCATGCAAGTAGTTAATTATGGGTGGTTGTGTTTGATTTAAGTGAGCTTCATTAATCCATACCACTAACAAGCTTACTGATGGTAAGTTTGTCCTGCGTGGTCAACTGGAATGCTTTTTAGACTTAACTTCGGTCAAGATTCATGTGTATGTATGCATCGTTTTGATGGTATTTGCATTGTTGAGTCGTGATTTGAACATCTTTTCGCTCCCTTGAAGATTGCACCAACCTTGTCAAAGCTGTCCAACGGGAGGCAAGACAACGTTCGGTTGAAGTTCATTGAAGTCAAGCTCAATACCCCTTGCATTTAGACTAGGACTATAATTTTCTAATCTCTACAGCCATTCAATTCACATATTTCTGGTTAGTTTTAGGAAATCATACCTCAACGCTAAATCATTCGCGCAAAATTCCCTTCCAATCATTAACTTGTTGTAACTGCAAACCTTTTGAACAATTGTGTAAGTCTCCTCGTAAAAACAACAATCACAACGAACCTACTGAGGGTATTCCAAAGCATTTCGGAACCTTGGAGTTGAACGTGCGATCTTACTAGCAATCTTAGCACATGGATTCTTTGATCAAGAGAGAATGGAGTAGCCTTCGGATTACTTTGTTCGCTGATTGGTGCGGTCACAAAAGTCACATCAACAAGTGTTACTTTGACTGATATAATTTTCCGTTCATAACCTTCCTCTAAAATGGAATGTTTTGGTGTGTCATTTGTTTGATTTGAAGGGAGCTCTTTTGTATGCAGATTTTAGCAAACCATGAAGTGTACATACAAGTAATGACAGCCATCATATAACCATTAACATCAATAATCAAAGCTGTAACAGCACTAGAGTGACGACCCCTTCACTAAAGATTTCCTTGACAACACCAACATTACACCACAAAACAGATGGTCTAAACTAACAGTCTGATATGCAATTTCTGAACGATGAATAAGACTGTCATTTGCAACACAGTTCCCCAACTCATATAAACATTACATAATTCTATCCATAGCATTCACTGGATTTTAATGATCAGATTTATCATTGCAAATAGACCAGATTATAACAGTAATTTCCTGAATATTACAAGTGTTGAAATTCATATACAACCATCTCAGACCCAGCTCATCATATTAAATATGGCAGCAAGCAAGTAAACAGCAATTTCCATTACATGTCAAATGATTCATAACATCAAAACGCTCAGACCTGGTAATAAGTTGTTCCCAAGCTTGAAGCTGAATGAAACGCCTCCAAAGGTTCCTAGACACTACGCACAGCAAACATGACCTCCCATTTTCAGACGAAACTCTTGGAGGAAGACTCAGTTTGCTTCAGGGAATCCACACGCCTATTGTAGAGCCTCAAAAACTCGTCACCATGCCGCCTATTAATGACCACGTCCCAGCTAGAAGAGATTAAGAAGTCGTTTCTCTCTCAGGAAGACACGTCCTTCACCAACTGTTCAGCTGCTTCAAAATGGCGCCCATAGCAGGTATATTCAACATATAAGAAACACATCTAGGGTTTCTCAGTAACAGAACGCCTTCAGCTGCTTCGATTATCCCTCAACTTGTCCTCCATGAAGCATCAAAACACCACTAAAGGGAAGTCACGAAATCTGTAGAGATGTAAACTTGTCCCTCTTATCAAACCTACAACGATGCCAAGCTAGGAGTGATCATCCACACTCGAAACAATGGCGGCTAGGGTTCTCCAAGCCCAAAACCCAGGGAGCTCGAGTTCTTCATGAAGAATATTGTTCATTTCCAAAAGTGTGAATAAAGGAGACCCCTTCATGTTTTGTATTTCCTCATCCAAAACACCGGACTTTTAGCAAAGAGATGTTCTTAATATTTCACTATGAAAATATAAGTGACTTTTTATAATGTGATGTTTTAAATATATCACAAGTCACTTAAATAACACTTCCACAAAGTCACTTTAAAAAGTGATTTAATTAATTACTCATTATCACCTTTAAATATTTAAGTGAAACTTAGGCGATAAATTAAGCAATTAAATAAATGATTCCCTTAACTCAACATTAGCCTCAGGAAGTAAAAGGCTAAGCGACCTCTCAACAGGCTACTGAGAAGGGGACATTACACAACGATATATAATTAAATACAAAAATTGGAAAAAGCAAGGTTGAGACACTTTTTCCCAACAGTAAGCAACATTGAACAAAGAAAAATAAATAGGGACAGCCCTTGACTAGAAGCGCTTGACCACCTTTAGTGAGAGCACCCAAACAAAAGGGCTCAACAAACTGTCTAGACACAGCCATATATATTATTCAAAACCGTTTATAAACTAATGGCATAATAACAAAATATATCTGTCATATTCCTCTGCCTACAAGGAATGAAGAGAAATCATAGAAAAATGTAAGTTCAAATTTTTTTGAACAGGTTGTAAAATCGAGACACAGTTATTCTGATAACCAGTGGATTACATTTGTATCGGATATCAAGAATTTACAAGTACAAGACAAAAAATCCCATTTTTTCTACAAACTATAAATTAATGATTTGGACATAACAAACATAGACTAGAAACTCTACCCGCAAATAATGCCAAGGTGAAGTCCCCTTGCTGGTTAATAAAAAATTATATAGTTTGCCTAGTGACATGAAAATTGTGGTTTGCAAGGCTGTTATGCATAAGTCTCAAAGAGAAAAAATTATGCCAAAAACACATAAATCCAACTTTGGACTAGAAAAACTTAATGAACGCATAGAAACATATATCCTACTTCAAATGTAGAAATGTTGGATGACCCTTACTCCTTTGTAAATTTTCTTGATGAAGAACTAAGTTTAAAGTATACATAAAATATTAATTTGTTAAATTCCATTTCTCTTGAGCAAGGGAAGTTGAAGGAAAATGTTATGGAAAACAAATTACCAAATTTGAAAATTAGTTGTTCAGATGACTAAAGAATTACGTTTCCACAATATGTTAGACTTTACATGGAAAAAACAATAATAAATCCAACCTTTCTACAAATTCCAAACTAATAATTTATACAAAAGAGCATACATTAGAAAATCCCCCAGAAAACAATGCCAAGGCAAAGTCAGCTCGCTGATTGATCAACTGAATATCCAAAGATCCATTTCCCGTGCGAACATAGTTGTGTGTTGAAAAATTTGCATATTGGAACTGCAAAAGGCACATGATATATAAATTTTATGAGATGCACCTTATGAGTACTTTCTTTTGATTTAACTGTTTGCTCTCTAATATTCACACTTTCCCTCATATTCCATATTAAATATTAATGTCCTAAAAATATACTAATTACCTTTATAGGTGCGGTACATAGAGATGGGATTTCATCTTTCTCTGGAGCATTATCTAAGCAGACAGACCCACTGAAATATTTAACCAGATATGATTGTTAGTTGAATAGCTTCTATGTAGGGTTTAAGGTGCATGAGCTTAAACCACTTCTTTACTAGAAAACACCAAACTTTATTTCATTTAGTGACCATTATAAAATCATATTCCAAGACTAGAAAATAGAGAAAACTCTATTAAAAAAAAGCAAAGAACAGAATAAGTACTCATGGAAAGGAAATAAATTGATAGTCAGATAAGAACTAAAAATATTATTGTTATTCTTTGCATGTTTTCTATCTGGAAACTGCAATGAAAGATTAGTACTTGAATTTTGCCGGAGAGAAAACTCCAACCCAATCATATTCTGATGGAGAAGTGTGGTGGAATTTTACTGTCACCCACTCAACTGTTTCACCCTACAGATTTACAACACAATTGGAAAGAAAAGAACATTAGTTTGAAAGGTATAATCTTCAGAACCTGCAAAAAATCTAGCTATTCTCCTCAGAAAACATATTTTCCACAATAATCATCTATAAGATAGAACTTTACATATAAAATCACAACCAGAAAGTATATCCAAATATGAAACATACAGAGGTGCCAGCAAGGAAACCAAATCAAACATCTGATCTGGATTTATTATAATATTATGCTTGACACAAATAGTTGAAAGGACCTTTTAAGACCCAACCACATGTGCAATACTCAAAGTCCTACAAGTGGACATTTACTAAACATGTTACTGAAAAGTGTGATATTAAAATTTAAATGAATATTAAAATAAACAAGGAGATTTCAAAATTTGCAAGATATAACACATAATAAGTGTTCAGTTGTGGTTGGCACCAACAAATCTTGTAGAGGAATAACACTCTAGGTCCAAAAATATTGAATCAGCACATTAAACTTGGACACATTTCTCACAAAGTTTACTGTGTTGAAGGCCCCAATAAAAGTGTCGGTACCCCTACAAGACTTTTCCCTCAATCAAGTTAATAGTAAGTAACCATGTCATTCTTGTCATGCTATCAATATCAACCAATTTTTCCTTCCTATCTAAATTCCAAGTTTATCAGTTCTCAGTCTAGTTTGCCAATTAACAATGGTTGAAGGTTGCTCAAGGATGAAATGTGCCAAATGCAAATGAAAAAGATCCTAATAGTTTGATAGCTCCAGCACAGAAAGGATGGGATGTCAAAGTTTTGAATCTAAATGCAAGATTGGCAAGTGTCAAGGAGAACTCTTCCAGCACTTCATTCAAGATATCAGCACAAGGCAAAGCAAGAAAGAGGAAGAAATCAGTTGATGTGGCACCATTTTTATGGTGGCAAAGCCAGTACAAAAGTTTGTTACAAGCATGCAATTTTGTTCAACTCCATGTATAATTGGTAGGATAAAAATATGCATGTGCCCAAATATTTGGTTCCAAAATATATTTGTGGAATTACAAAATAACATTTGACACCTAAAAATAGACATTCTCAAACACTAAATCCACCTTAGACCCTATATCACAGTTAATCAAGCATCACATAAGAACTTCAATACCTAAAGGCCCCAAGGTTGCAGATGAGGCTCTATCTATGTCTAGGGAGACAAAGGGAGAGGTCAGTGAGCTCACCATTGAGTTTAATTCCGCGAAGCTTGCTTGGAAAGTGTCCAAAAGGAATTTCTAAAAGAAGAAGATCAGCTTTATGAGACCAAACAATTCAGGGAGCAGGAGAACAGAGAAAGGGCCAAGGTGATCAAGTAAGTGATTAAGGAACTTGATTGCATTTAGGAGGTTTATGATCTAGTCCATTGTTCCAAGAAATCAAAAAGTGATAGTTTGTATCATCAAAAGGATTGGTTTGAGTTTGAGGATGAGGATAATCTTCATTTTGTTGATAACCCATTGTTTGAGACGAGTGTTGATATATCATTTGATAATCCACTCTTCAAGTTGGATGATAGAGCTCTTTGTTTTTAGTGATGAGGTTGGTGATGATCACAAGATTTGGGATCCAAATGCAGTCTTCAACGGTGAGATGTTGACTCAAAATTGGAGTTGTGGACAAAACTTTAGAGTTGGTAGCATTGTCCACTTTCCAATCAGCCTACATAGGACTTTGAATGCTCGCATACAAATGGATTGACCAGTACCTCTAGCCCAACAATGGAGTAATTCTCGGTCAATGTGGATTGGTAGGGGTAATTTGGTCATTGGAGAAGTCTCTCTAGTCATTTCCACACTCACATCTCCTATATTTTCAGGAGTAATTCATTATGTCAGCTGCTGCCCATGCATTTCCATGTTGATTACGGCGATATCATGTTATGGGCAGATAGTCTTTGAGTACGTGCAAGTTTATTGGCTAAAGGTTGTGGGAGAATTTACAAATTTAGTACAGTTATTTCTAGCTTCCACTAAAGTGAGTGCTGGTTATTGCAATCATTCCAAGATGTTGGTATATATATCTTTGAATGATGCTTTGATGATTGTAGTTGATTGGGTGAGTTGGTGTGCTCGGAGTCGGCTTTTTGACACTTGGAGATTAATTGTCGATGAGGAATTATCAGTTTATGATTGGGGAGGTATTTCCAAGATAGCTAATTCCAAGGTCGACATTGTTGTCATCTTCTATGTTAGCCTCTAGTCAGGGATTGATTGGCATCATTTATGGAACACTGTGAGGAGATATGTTGAAGGTTATTCTTGGGGGTTGAGCAGATTACATTTTTTGTTGCCCAGGATCGTGTTAGGCAGTGAGATTACAAATGTGGACCTCACTGAGGTGTTTTGGCAGAAGACCTTTCATGGTATAGATTTCAGCTGTCGAAGATATTTCAGTTTGGGTTTTGATGATGATTACATTTTGGGTCACTGGAGAGGAGAGTACAGACTCGGCATTATGGGTTAACAATTTTAATCAGAGTGGCGTAACATGATGGATTTTTCTAGAGATTGATTTGGGACCCTAGGATCACACTTGGGTTCATTTTGGCTCAGCCAGATATTATTGAGGATGCCTTGGCATTGCTTGAGGACAAGCAATCTTTGGGGAGGGCGGACTGTAATGTTCCCATTTTCGATTACTTCAGCATTGAAATTAGCTTTTTCTTTCTCGGTGACCGCCAATCGTGCCAAAGAGGATATTTGATGTTCCCGAGGAGCTCCGAAGTATTTTGGCACCCTCAGATGTCACTTCTAATTGGGTCCTATATTTTCCACATTTTCAGTTGGCTATGCGAGAAATATGTAATAATTAAATAATTAATTTTAAGTTGTTGAAAAAACTAAATTAAAAGGCAACTTAAATTAATTATTTTTAAAATGTGAGCAAAAGTGACTAAAGTGCCAAAAAGTTAATTAACTTAATAGTCACTTTTCAGTGAAAAAAGAATTAAATTAAAGGTAAATATTGGTTTTTCAAGAAAGGTGGTGAGTTAAGGAAGAATAAATACAAGTATTTTGGAGTTCATTTTTGAGGATATGTAGGAATTTTTGGGAAGAGAATATTGTTCTGCTGAAATTTCCAGAACTTCGTGAAGACGCAAACCTTCATGAGGATTATCATCTTCGGAGTTGAAAGATACTCCCTGGGTGATTGTTGATAGTCTTTAATTAGAGGTTGTGCTAGAGCTTATTTGGGAATTTTTTAAAATAGAGTTTTCTGTTAGTTTGGAATTTGATTAAGAAAATCAGTGTGTAGTCTGATTTTGGGTATTATTTTATTGCATTCCTCTCTACTAGGCGATTATTTTTATGTATCAAAGGGATTCTCTACTGCTAAATTGAATTTATTGGATAAGGTCGTACATTTATGCCTGGTCGTACCATTGCTTGGGTTTGTTGAGATTTTTGTACATCTTCAACTATCTTCCTAAGGCCGTACAAAGTGAAAATTGGAGGGGTGTGAATTAACTAATTGATGCTTTGAACATTCAATGTATGGTTTTAATAAGTCGATGGTGGAAGCTTAGAAGACAATGAACAAGGCGCGGGTGGTAATGAAGTTGGATTTAATTTAAAGTTCTTGTCGTACAATTTAGAGTATTAAACTTAGACTTTGTCCTTCACCACCATACAATTTCGTACCACGAAAGGAGTTTAATATGGCTGAGCCAAGTCATGGGCAAATGGTGTGTCGTACCACTCTGATTTAATCCTTGGAAGTTTGTACAAAATTATCTGCAAAGTCATTTGCCAATAATAAACAAGTCAGAGTTTTAAAATGGGATGTCATACCAGTCAAAAGAGAAGAAGCGTAGCTATTAAATGAAGTTAAAATATTCCAAGTTTATTTGACAATGCCACTGTACAATGTTGGGAATCCTTGGAGGTGTGATGTGGTGTATTGTGAAGGAAATTGAAGGTTGAATTCAATTTAAGGAAGAAGAAGATTTGTGTAGCTGTCGTACATTGCACATGCATGTCGTACAGTTGTGGTATCCTTAAATTTGGACTAAACCATTGGTTGGAGCTGTTGGAGTATATCAGGTCAGAAACAAAATATATCATTGTGTGAAAATGGTTATTCATAAGAGTATTGTTGCGTATCATCTAAATCAATAAATATAATGGTTAATATTTTATTGTGAAATATTCAAGGTTCAATGATTGTAATGAGTTGTGATAAACCTGGAAATATATTACTGCGGTGTTTTTCATGTGTGAAATTATCCCAATATCACTGAAGTGTAAACAGCAAGAAAATTGGTTTCACGCCAGACATTTACAAATTGTTTGACAAAACGTCCACATATTAGAGCGTAGAAAACTTGGTGTTTTCTTTGGAAAATTTTGTTTTTAGCTTTGGGTGGACCTTTACACCGCAAGGTAAGAGTGAAAGAAGCAATGATGAAGATCACTACATGAAGAAAGAAAGAAGATATCAACAAAATAAGGGCTATAAACAAGGTCAACATGAAAAGAAAAAGAAGGATTTTCGTAATTACAAGAAGAGTCTTTATTCAAGGAAAGATCATAGCTCATCGAAGGAAAGCAACGAAGAAATTTCAAACAATGATAGAGAAAAATGGAAGCAAGGGATGATAGAGGCGAAAAGAAAGGAGAAAAAGATGAAAAGAAGTGCATAGCGAAGACGAAGGAGAAGTGGATCTTAAGGAAGAACTCCATTATGCCTACAGAGAGATTGAGAAACATAAGAAAAGAAATTTGAGACAAGGATTACGAATTCAAGAGGACAATGAAGCCAAAGAAAAATTAACACAAAGTCATGAAGAATCAGGGAAATTGATTGTAGATCTAAAAGTTAAAGTAGAAGAAGCAAAAAGGGTTGAAGAGGAGATGAGAAACCAACTGAAGACAAAGGAAGAAAATTGCGAAAAGCTGGAATTCGAGATTGTTTCCCTAAGACAGGAATTGGAGAGGACAATGGCTCAGTTAAATAGAAACTTGAAGAACGAGACAAGTTCGAAAATTCGGATGACATCATCAAATCTCAAAAGCCCACGTTCGATAGGAGTGGTATTGGCTATGAAGAAGGACAAAGTTCTAAATCATCGAAGAAATCAAATGAAGAGAAGAAGTATGTTGATGTCCTTAAAAGTCCCATCAAAGATGAAATCAGCAAAAAGAATGAGAATTGGAAGCCAAGCATATCTTCAAAAGCTAAGAATGTATGGTCAAGAAGCCCTTTCCATTAAGGAAAACTCATACGCCCAGGTTCTATCATTCCTTCTTTGGTTATTGCTTTTTGTGCAGTCAATTTGGTCATAAGACAATAGATTGTAGAATGCATCCACGAAATAACTTTAGGCATAAAGCAATGGATTATAGAGCATGGAACAAGAACAAAAGCCATGGGTTCATAAACAGAAACTTTGACTCTTTTGCTCCTCTTGTGGAGGACAGCATCATATGTTACAAGTGCAATAATTTTGGGCATACAACAAAATTTTGTAGAAGTGGCATTGTAGAACCTTCCAATCAAAATAAGAAGGAAGAAACAGCAATCAAGCAAAAAGAGGAGTCAAAAATATGGAGAAAGAAGAAGGAAGAAGAAAAGAAAGAAAAATCCATGCTAGTTCAAACACCCCTACACACACGAAATGAAGGAGATCAATGGTATATTGGTAGTGGTTGTTTAGCGAAATAGTAAGTTTCTTACCTTCAAACAAGTGAATGGTGGATCAGTGAAATTTGGAGATAATTCTTGGATATTGAATGTTAAATCTGGTCTCCATATCACTATTGTGGATATATGAAATTCAAACCTTCTTGTGAATATGCAAACTATTTGACAAATTGACAATACTATGCAAATTGTGAAAACTACAATAGCTGGTTACTTTGGTAAGGGAGCTTACAGCCTATAAATGGTTTCATAACCCAATGTATTTCCCTTTGTTCCCACTCATAAAAGGGTATTTTTGTTTTCCATATTGTTTTTTATTGTGTTTCCCAATTCGTAACATTTTTGTTATGTTGTATTGTATTTCCTCTTTCTATAATGTAATGTCGTGTTTTGTTAGGTAATCTAAGAATAGTCTAACTCTTTTGCCCAACTAATAAAGCACTAGCCAATTGTAAAATAGAAATTATGTGGTTCTCCTATACTACAAGTATACAGTATGGTCCCCTAGACAAAACCAATTGTTATAACCATCCAAAACTCAATGTTGGTATTATTGATACCCATTTTTGTCATTGATTTATCAATTATTTGTGTGCTGAATCGAGGCATAATAGTCATTTTCAGTGAAATGACAAGGTTGACATGTCAGAATCCAATAGTTCTACTAATGAATTCTTGTAGATTGCTAGGGGTTGCATTTATTCTAAAATAAAAAATGAGTAAGCCCCTGATCAATGGTGAAGATGATTTGGAAATTGAAAAGGGATGGATTGACAAATAAAGGGACAAAAATGAAGTGACGTTCTATCAAATCAAACTACACCTTATTCTTGATGAATTTTTGAATGGTCAAAGCCCAATCAAAAGTATTCAACATCATCAAAAATATATGCATCTTGAGGTAACATTGCAAGCATGAAATTTTACTTGAATATACAAGGAAATTTTAAGAGTTTTGAAGTGATCAATGAGGCAGAGATTCTTCATAATCTAGTCCATAGAAGTAAGTGCATAAGCCAAAATATTATAATAGGAGATGGCATCCTATTAGCAAAGGGAATTGCTGATTTGATTAATGAATTCTGCCAAAAGAATGAGATAAAGTGGGCACATATCTTTGGTAATACGAGCAGCAAGAAGTCAAGTCAATTTATCATGACGTTGTAAATCTAGGAAGCATTGTCTAACCAGTAGAGGGGACCATGTCAAAGGAAAGGCCAAACAATTTGTTCAAGTAAATTGCTCTGCAAAAGTCTATTCAAATAAAAATCGAAGTCAAGGAAAAAGACAGATTTTTTAATAGTGAGTTGAACCATAGAACAAGACAAAAATATTGCCAAGTAGACTCATAAAGTGACAATTTGCTTAAGTGATTCACGCCTAAGGAGAACAGAAGAGTGGGTGCAATTTATAGTAAGCCTTGTCAATATATGAAGTTTGGCAATGATGAACCTAAATTTAGCAATCACACAAGTCAATCTGATTTGATGAGAGGTGGTAGCCTGGTTAGCAAAACGGAATTGTGTGCCAAAGGAAAAGACAAATGATTTTGGTGCACTTCCTATGAGACATTACAAGTCTAAAATTGCACCTCACAAAAGTGCACTTCCTATGATTTTGGTGCCACAGGAAAAGACAAATGATTTTTCCTTTCTACTGCCAAAAACAAAATGAAGACTTTTTAGTGTAAATTGAACCATGGAAAAGTGCACTTTTTAGATTTTTTTGTCATTTTTTGAAGATGGTGGTCAATGTTATATAGTCACACCTATGAGAAAACAGATATAGAAGAGCAGTTTTCTTTTGTTTTTACAAATCAATCAGAGTCTAAAAATCACACCATAGAATAAAGACACCCAATAAAAGACAACTCAAAAGAAAGATAAAGGAGTGATTGGTTTATGTCAAATGCCTAGTCAACATACAAAGTCCAACATCATCAAAAGGAAATAGCCCCATAGACAAAAGAAGTGGTTTTGCAAAAGCGATGTGATGATTGACCAAAGTGAATCACACCTCCTTTATAAATTTCATAGCCATTGTAATGTGCAAGTCAAAGCCGCCACCTTCTAAAGATTGCATTGACCATTCTAGTTTCTACCTTTCTGAAGATATGTCAACCATACCAAGTGGTATGCTTATTTTTAATGTTTGAAAATATTAAAATAATATGGAGGTGTTGCTATTTCAAGTTGAATCAACCAATTTAGAAGTAAAAGATAAGAGTTTGAGATCTGCATATATATTAATGGAAGCCATCAATCTAATTGGAGATCGCATGGATTAGATTTTAGTTTGTGGATGGGATAATTTGTAATAAAGTTTGCATTCATGCAATCAAACTATTCCTAGGGTAGAAGTTCAGTTAATTTCCTTAATTTATTTTCATGCAATTGCTCTATAAATTATTAAATAGTATAAATGTCATTTGCACTTAGATTTGGGGGGTTGTAAGTCTCACACCTTCATATTGTAGAAATTGCTATTTAGTGTTATTGTTAATCTAGAATTCCATATCCATTCAATAGAATTTATTCTACATATCTTGCTTTTAAGTTCCTATTGAATTGTTATGTTATGTGTGTTGAGGTAAATTATATTGTTTCTACCAAATATGCAAGCTTTGTATTGGTCTATTCAAAGCAATATGCCTGTGTACCAAATCTTTCAATTAATTTACCAAAGCATTTGTTTCTTTATGTTTGGTAAGATTCACACATATAATAATGGAAATAATATAATGAAGAAGATAGATCTCACACAACACAAGAGATGTTCATGGGCCAAGATGCTATCCAATATATGCAAAAATATAAACCCTTGAGATAGGGTAATATTGTACAATCCTCCTTATGGAAGAAGTCACTCCATGTTGTATCTCCAAGAGATCCCAAATATAATACAAATACTCCACACACCTATTCTTACAATGATAATCACCTCCTTTATATAGACCTCCTAATAATACAATGGAGGGGTAATTCTAATGAAGGCCTACTCATCACCTAATATAATTAATTACACAAGTTATCCACATGACCCAATATAACTAATTTAAGGGACGTGTGCCACATGTCGACATCATCCATCTAAATGCATTATAATATCATATCCCTAGGTACATAACAATGTTTAACCTATTCAATTATTATGTACTTGTATTATCCAATCTTTGATTTTAGCTAAACAATGCAAGCGTCTAGTCTAGGATTAATATTTAGTCAAAAATATAAAACTCATTTGCCTTAAGTTGAAGAGCATCCTAGCCTTTTGAATTAGGCAAATACAAAAAGACATACTTTGATTTTATTAAGTATGACCAGGAATCACCATAGAAAACCACTGTAAAGATTGTGAATAGCAAGTATATATTGTGTTAAGAAATTACGTTAGTGTTCACGTGGGTTAGAATAATAATTTGTGTTATGTTAAAACAAAAGTGAGTTATGGTAACAACTAATGTAACTATTCTAAGTGTGAGAAGAATTGGTTGGGATTGTATTTACAACAAATTAATATTATATTATAGTGTGTGAGCAAAAAAATGTAAGTGAGTTGTTAACACAACTTGTAGAGATTGAGAGTGAAAATAGGAGGGAAAGAATAAAGGTGGTTGAACAACCCACCTAGATTTAGTGTGAGTTATAGAAGTTAGACAACTCTTCATATATAATTTATTATTGAATATAGAAGTGTGATAGAAGAATAGTATTGTATGTGTATAAATTTATTTAGCTTCTATAATTTATCCCCAATTTTTTTTATATGGTATCAAAGCTAGGCATCCAAAAATCTTTCACTGTCAATTCAATAAAATCACGATTTCTCTCTCAATTCTTAACGAAAAAGAAAAATTCAAAATGTTTTGGAAAGCTTAAATAGAGGAGAATGAAACCCAGAAACATTTTGATTATATATTTCATAATGAAAGAGCAATGTTGCGTGGAAAATGAGAGACGTGAATGTGATTTCAATATGCAAACCATAGTTTGCAGAGATTTTTTGGGACTCGCCATGACTGGGAGTCTCCACTCCCGGGCGAAGTCATTGCCACGGACTCCTGAGCCGCAGTCCGTGGGAGTCTCCGGGTTGGGACTCTAGTCCTACTGTGACTCGGGCCAGTCCTCGAGGGTCTGACCGAGTCCCACCAGACTCCTCATGGGCCGAAATAAGCAAATGACTTAAAACCCATGTTTGTTTTGATTTTTTTTTTCATTTTTAGACTCTCATTTGTGAAAAGCAGGTCTGCAAATCAATTTCTGGTTGATTGAAGCAAGGAGAACGAATTGAAAAGATCAAAATAGAGACAAGTAAGTGATCTAAAAATTCTTTTTGTTTGTTTTCTTCAATTTCTTGCATTCAAAATAAAATCAAGAAAAATAAGGTGAAATGCTGCCAATTTTTTTTCTATTTTCCTTAATAGCTAATTCTTATTGTTTCTAGTTTGGTTTTGCATTCTTTTTCTTTTGCAAATGTTTGAAACTTTGAATCATGTTTATTTGCTGATTTTTTAGCAAACCCTAGCTGATTTTTTTTTTTCCATGTTGAACTTGAAACAGAAATGTCGTCTTCAAATCCAAAGGGATTGAAAAAAGACCCTACATGGAAGTATGGAATTCCAGGAGATAAAAAAGGTGAAGTGACATGTACTGAATGCCAAAAATGGATGACAGGAGGAATAAACAGATTAAAATACCACCTTGCTAGAATACCTGGGCAAAATGTGGAGGGATGCAAGAAGACTACTCCTGAGATTATTAGAGAGATGAAGGCCCTTCTTGCTGAATATGAGCTTAAAAAAGAGGAAAAACTAAAAACAAAGGCTGCCCTAGCAGCAATGATGAGTGGATCCCAATCCCATTCTACACCATCTATGCCCCATGGTGCTGCAAGTCCAAGCTTCCGTGCTCCACATTCATCTTTTGGTGAGAGTCCTGATGGTTCATTTTCTACTACTAGTGCTAGTCAGGGTCCTTCATCAGGACCAAATTATTTTATTCCACGTAATGTTCCAGGAGCACAACCTTCACTTGAAGGTACCAGTTGGAATAAGGAAAAGCATCAAGAAGCTAGGATGGCTGCTGCAAACTTTTGGTACTACAATAATCTACCTTTCAATGTTGCAAACAGCCCATATTGGGAAGGTTTGGTGAACGCCCTTACAGTTGCAGGAAAGGGGTTTAAGACCCCATCATCTAGAGAGTTGAGTGGGCCATTGCTACAGGAAGCTGTAAAGAATACACGGCTTGTGGTTGATGAACAAAAGAAATTTTGGCGAAGGAAAGGTTGCAGCATTTTATCTGATGGGTGGACAGATGGACGAAATAGAACTCTCCTTAACTTTTTAGTGGCCTTTAATGGTGGATTGGTGTTTCTAAAATCAATAGATGCCTCCCATGAAGTTAAAAATGCTGAGACTTTATGCAATCTATTAGATGGGGTGGTCCAGGAGGTTGGGGTTGATAATGTTGTCCAAATCATCACGGACAACGCAGCTGCATATGTAGCTGCAGGTAGACTACTTATGGAGAGGTATCCCACAATTGCATGGTCTTTGTGTGGTGCACATTGCTTGGACCTGTTGCTAGAGGACATTGGGAAGATTTCATGGGTCAAAAGAGTGGTTGAAGATGCAAAAAGTGTTACAAAATTTATCTACAACCATACTTGGGTGTTTTCTTTGATGAGGAAATTCACAAATGGCAAGGACCTTGTGCGACCTGGAGTGACACGATTTGCTAGCCACTTCCTCACATTGCAAAGCATTCTTGATGCCATTGGTCATCTCAAGCAAATGTTCGTGTCCGATGCTTGGAAGGAGTCCTCATTTTCCAATAGACCTGAAGGGGAGAGGATTGTTGCCATAGTTTTTGATGAGACATTCATCAAAAATGGAGAGGAGTTGATGGGGGTAAGTAGCAATCACACAAAAAAAAATTATACATGATAATCTATTGGCTGTTTTTATTTTTTGAGGGGTTAAATTTTGTTATAATTTAACATTTGTTTTCATTTTTTTAGGTGACTGAACCTTTGGTGAGGGTTCTTCGTATGGTAGATGGAGATGGCATGCCAATGGGTTTCATCTATGAGGCCATGGATAGGCCAAAGAGGCCATATCACATTACTATGGCGGCAACAAAAGGAAATATGAAATCATATGGCGCATCATTGATCGGAGATGGACACACCAACTCCACCAGCCAATTCATGCCTTTGCCTACTTCTTGAATCCGAAGTTCTACTTCTCGAACACATTTAAGGCGGATGAGGAGGTCATGGAAGGTCTTGTCACGTGCATTGATAGGATGGTGCCTGATCGTGAGCTAAGAGATAAAGTGTTTGATGAGTTAGAGGTGAGATTTGTTGCATCTTATTTATGAATTTGCAATGTTGAGCCTTGACTATCTATGAATTTTCTATATTTGATTTACTTTTTCTTTTATCTATTCAAGGTCTACAAGGGTGCAGAGGGGAGACTCTTTTCCTCCCAACAAGCAATTGAAAGGAGAGGAAAACAACAACCAGGTAAAAAATGAAATTAGAAACTTGATTCTTACATATAGATTGTTTACTTTATTCTTATTTCTTAATACTTATATTTTTTAAACATGTTTTTGTAGATCTATGGTGGGCGAACTATGGTGCTAGCACACCAAATCTTCAAAAGCTAGCCATACGTGTCTTGTCACAGCCATGCAGTGCTTCTGGGTGTGAACGTAATTGGAGTTTATTTGAGAACATTCACACAAAGAAGAGGAATAGGTTGACTCAATAGCGCTTAAATGATTTAGTTTTTGTTCGGTACAACCTTCGCCTTCGAACTAGAAAGGTGGAAGGTGTTTCACACGAGTCCATTGACTTGGATGACATTGATCCATATGGTGAATGGACTATTGATGAACAAAATGATGAGGCTGATGTCTTCCTTACTGATGAGGATCTTGCTGAATTAGAGAGAGCAGCAGCAGAAGAAGAAGAAGCAGCAAGATTGGATGCCATGGAGGACGACGAAGACACATTTGAATATCATGTTTCCCCTGTTCGATCTCCTAGTCCTCGTTTGGACACTATAGCACGGACACCTTCTAGTTCTAGGCCTCCAAAATTGAGTACCATTGGGAGGGGAAAGAGGAAGATGTAGATTACATGTGGTTGTTAATGTTTTCCTCTTTTTGACATGATTATATG